>VRLP01008788.1:0-15299 GCA_009660295.1 Lophius piscatorius
ACGAACACATCACCCCCGTTCTTCATTCCCTTCATTGGCTTCCCATCTCCACCAGGATTGATTATAAGATCTCTCTCCTCACTCACCAGTGCATCCATGGTAATGCACCCCCCTACCTAAAAGAACTACTCACCCCACTGACCTCGACACGATCCCTCCGTTCTACCCACTCATACCGCCTCCTCCTTCCCCGGACTAAGCTCAGCACCATGGGTGATCGGGCCTTCTGCTCTGCTGCCCCTCGTCTGTGGAATGCCCTCCCGGACCATCTCAGGGCTCCACAGACGACTGACACATTTAAAAAAGGACTTCAAACTTTCCTTTTTAGCAGAACCTATAACTTTAATTAATATTGCTGCTTTTTGGTCAGGCTTTTATATAGTTATTATTTTTTATTTTTTATTGATGCTTTTATCTGCTTTTGCTTTGTAGCACTTTGAGATTTGATCCAAATGTAAAGTGCATTATAAATTAAATGTTTTATTATTATTATTATTTGTCTACCAGACTACCAGAACAGTGTGGAGACAGGTCGGAGAGATCCCAATGGGGTGGTGAGGGTTAGCAACCCAACCTGCAACTTCCGAAAGGAGGGACCCACAGCAAGCTACGGATCAGCCCATGGAGAAATCACCCTAGGGATACCCGAAAGAAGGGTAGAATAAGAATCCCATTTGGACGGACCAAACACTGCACACGGCAATGGAAACATGACAATGAGTATGGAATGTGTTTGTGGCAAGATTTGCAAGAACTTGGGTGGCCTGGGTAGCTGGGTTGCCTGGGGGTGGGTGTCTCGTTGAGAGATCCAAAACACCCGAGTATGACATGAAAGATCCCTGATGATGTGTCCAGGTGCATCAAGAACAATGCAAAGAAGCCTGCAAGGAAGAACTGGAGTTATTTTGGGAAAGGTTGGTTGTATATTTCCAACACTAGGGGGAGCTTTATTCCCAAAATTATTCGGTTATAATTTTTCAACCATTGGTCTGATTTAGTCTAAATTTGGTTCATATATTTCTCACTTCGGCAAGCTTTTTTTTTAACTTCACATTTGATTTAAGGGGTTCAGTAAGGGTGATTGCTTGTACAAGGAAGGAGTGTGGGGAATTTTCCGGTTATACCCTTAGTCTCGGGGATGACAGTATGGGTCTAGTTTACAACAGCAATACTTGGAACTAATCTCGGCCAAAAAAAAAGAAAAACATTTTTTTTTTTAAATATAGAATGGAGAAAGCAGTTTGATGAGATGTTGAACACTCATTTCAACTAGGCTTATGCTGTCTTCACCAATAGCAACGGGTATATAACAATAATAATAATAATACATTTTATTTATAACACACTTCAAATTTGGATCAAACGGTTTTCAATTTCAGCCAAAAACATTTGGAGATAAAGATCCCCCCTAGTGTCAGAAATATACAATGGATTACATGACTGACACCATTGTCACATATGATCCATGTTGTTCATTGTAATTTCATATCCATGTCAGTTTTCATCTAACAGAAGGCTCTTATTATGCTAAGCGTTGATCGTAGCATTATCTTGATATTATTTAGCTATCTTTAGTCAATCAGATGAATCTAACATAACATCAACCTTTGTATGGAGACCTAGTGATATTAATGTTCATTTATAGTAATTTGTTATTCGGCTATAGCTGTTTAAATCACTGTGTGTTTAGCAAATTAACTGCATTGAGTTAGAGAAACAATTGATTGAGTATCTTCTGATCCATCCCAGAATTGCATAAAGTGTGAAGTTCAGTCAAATACCCAACTTAAAACCAACTTCACCGCAGTTTTTTTTTTTTTCATTTTCATTGGCTGTGAAAAAAAATTATTGAATCATTAGTGTCAGATACATAAACTTCTTCCTGTGGAGCTGACATGCAAAACATTTGGGTCCGGTAAAGATCTGCTCTTGGCCTCTGCTGTACAGATATACTGTCTTCTCTGCTCTCGAGGATCTGCTGCTGACAAAGTAAGAGAATGGCCACCCCATGGGGGGGCTCAAAGACTTTCTGGGGAGACTTGGTGAATGCAATGGAAAATATGCTATCGTATTGGGTTTAGCTCGATGCAGCTATTAAGTTAAAACTTACCATGTTTTAAACTGTTATAAGTCAATAACGCGGAAACATAAATCAGCTTTAATAGCTGCTGTTGCTAGCTCTCATATAAAGGTATAGCCTGTCTAACATTCATCTGATCGACTTAAGTTAGCTTAATGACCTGGATATTATGCTATTGTCTCCACATAGATTGTTTCATAACAGGCAAACATTAGATTTCAGAATACATTTTTTTTTAAATGTCAATATACTGCGCGTTTCTCATTTTGATATCTGACATTGGATACTGTGACAATTACATTGCTATAACAGCAGTAATCTGTTGTCACCTTCATTGTAGCTTTTGCAGTTAATATAAATTGGGAAAAGGTTCATCTTTAATATACTGAATTAAAAATAAAGCGGTTTTTAATTTGTTATTCTGTCTCATATTTTTTAAATTTTATTGGATGTGTGTATTTACTTTGTGTTTATGCATCTGATTTATCAATATAATAAGGTGTCATGAGCTGGGGTGTATTTTGAAGGAAGTAGTGTATAACAGGAGTTACATCAATGTTAAAAGTTTAAGAATCACTGGTCTACATTATCCCCTCAATCTTATTTCCAATCAGTAAACTTTGCATTACCCCATAGAGCATGAGTTTGCACAATTTTAATTCTAGAGTGAAGCAAACTGTTGGCTCAAAAGTCAAATTTCCGACGCATAATTTTTTTTCACTCTTTAGGTGTCTGTTGACTGACAGGAGGGGTGGCTATATATAGCATCGGAATCTCTTCAGCTGTGTCAGTCAAATGAGAATAAATAACTATATTGATATTTGATGTATTGGTTTTTGCTGTAAAAAAAAAAAAAAAGGGGACAACAACACCGGGAAAGAAACCTTAGATACTGAATCCAAATCAGAGCTGGTGTGATTATGAATGTCAAATATCAAATATATCCATCTCAGAGGATTTGATGCCCCTCTGGAGGACCTCTCTAGCTCAGCATCAGGATACCTACACATTGGTGTAGGCATCTTATTTCTCTTTCAAATCTCTCAATTAAAGGATTAGCTTGGATTGTACTGAAACAAAAAACATTATTTGGGCTTTGTTTGTTCTAATAGTTTTCGATTCATCCATCTATTAACATGAAGGATCTGCGTTGGATGCAGCAGCGGCAGTGGTAGGAGTGGGCTACTATTCATTTTCCCAACTAGACAAAGACCATAAGAGCATTTTTTTTAACAAAAGGAACTTTTGAATATTGTTAACATTGAACATGGAGAACTTGACTGATACATTATTTTAATTCTTTATTATATTGATTTTTTTTTAGCTATTATTTTGATTATGCATCCCCAGATCTATTTCCTTGTGTGGTGGGGCTGGGGCAAGCCCACCTAGGGCAGGTGAGGCCTGAGGCTGCTGTCTTTGGGTATCCACAGACCCGTCCTAGGGGGAATGGTATTTGGCTTTGCAGTGGGCTTTACCTCCTTGTAGGGGTGACAGGGGGGAATAGGGAGGTGGGGGTCTGGGATTTCTGCGATTCCGGGGCACTGTTCTGTCTTGGAGGATTGGTATCGTTTGTCTGCCCGTGGGAGTTGGCTTCTCCAGGCCTAGCTCTTGTGGGGTGGGGGCGTGACTGTACCCGGGTCGGGTAGACCAAGCTCCCCACTGATTGGGGGGGTTGGTGGCATTGTTGAAGGGGGGGTGCCAATAGGAAACCCATTGAGGCCTTTGCTCCCCTCTCTGACCCAACTGGACAGGGAGGCACCGGGCTGGTTATGTCACACACTTCGGTGGGGTTTTGCCCGGACCCAAAAGCAGACGCATAAAACGCAGAGCTGGTGCACAGTCTCTATTTATTTAAACTATATAATTTGAGGAAAAACAGGAACGGAAACACTTCAGGTACTCACGACACACGGGGAGGGCTTGGGACACGTGACAACACGAGGACATCATGCAACGAACAGGCACAGAAGGGAAGGTAAGGACAGAGTTTATACACACAGACATAACGAGACAACGAGACACAGCTGGAGGGGAAACACACAAAACACACAATCACAAGACAGACAGGAAGAAAGGAACACAGAGGCGCGACAAAAGGAACACAGAGGCGTGACAGGTTAGGGGTGCGGCTGCTTCACTGTGGCTTCACTATCAATCCTCCCATGTGAGACTTACTGCCCTCCAATTTGAACCGCACCACAGACACTGAAGGCTTGAGAAACAGGCGGGATATGATGAGGAGCTCCACTGTCTGCCAGCAGTGAGGGCTCCTTGCCCGGGCGTCTTTGTCGTCATGGAGCTGGGATTCCACTCAAGCTTGGAGGGGTGCTGGAATATGTGTCCCTACTGGCTTTTCCCTGGGATTGGGGATTGACATAGTTATACAGTTATAATAGATATAATTTATAACAGATATAATTTAGATTTTATTGTATACTGTGTATATATATATATATATATATATATATATATATATATATATATATATATTATAATAATACATTATAATTATAAATATATATATCATTGCTGTTGCTGTGTTTTTGTTCTGCTATATTGCAACTGTCTCCCTGGTTCCCCTAACCCCTTCATGTATCTCCCTTTCTTCCCAATTTTTCCCTCCCACTGCCCCAAACGTCCATTTCGGTCTGGTCCCCTTCATCAAATTCAATAATAAATAAAATGCATTTCAGAACTGGAGGAGTATGACAGAGTCTTCCTTTGCAGACTGAAATCTGTGTGGCCCTGTAAGGCAGCCGGATCCTCATTCCGCATGCCGAGGCAACTAAACAGGACAGGTTAAAAAAAAGGCATTTAATTTCCAGCGCTATGTATATTCAGTAAGTATGTACACTTGACATTGTATAATGGAAAGCATTAAATTGCCTGATTTTTAATATTCAACTACCCTCTTTATGACTTTCTCAAGGCTCCCCTTGAACCTAGACTAATGTGATTTTAGTGTCCCACTCTCTTTGCTCTGGCCCACCCATAGGATGTGCTACATATGAAATATTGTGATGATATTTAACAAACCTATTTAGTTTTGAGAATAGCAACATTTAGGGGACAATTCAACTACAGAGAATTTATACCCAAGTAACATTTTCTTTTTTAGCTATTATTCAAACTGATTTTCTTCCTGTTTTTGGAGAATCTCCAGGATTTGTCTTTATGACACCATAACTGCACATTGTGAATAATTAAACACATTCATTGAATAATGAATAATACTGACAAATTTTGGTTAGTATGGACATCATAATCATGTGCTCATAACTGAACATATAAGTAGGGTGACGACTAAAACACACTGTATATGACCAGAATAGCATACCAGCAATCAGCATACCTTTGAGGGACATGTTTCTATATGTCTCTTTTTACATTCAGGTAAAATTACCTCGCGAGGCTCAGAAAGAAATTATGTTACATTAAATGTGCATGCATAACTCCCATTAGGTAACTCACCTGAATTCAAAATAAGTCAATGATTAACTTTGGTCTCATGCAGGAGGATATTATTTATTGTAATTCATATTTAAATTATTCTAATGAAATACAAGAGTTTCCAGTTTTAATCGGTTTTCTTTGCTCTGCTAATAAGCAAATTAAATTCTCTACAGGAAAAAATTTTAATCAGTGTTTACACAGAAGCATTATTTCATCATCCAACCACAGTATTTTCTTGATCTCATGACAAATGTGACAAAGCCAAAATTATAGAAGAGTATCAAAAGTTCAACTTGAGAAAAGTTATCTTTAAGCACTTTAATTTGTAAAAGCTAAGAATTCGGTTTTTCCAAGGTCAAAAAAAAAAGAAAAACATGGCAACAAATTGAAAAATAAGGTGAATGGCCTTCTTCTCCATGTGTTTAACCCTAATAACACTCTATAGAAGGAGACTGTCTTTCACAAAGAGAATCTTAGATGCAGGGTGCCAACAATTGTGGCACACAATTATTTACAATTATTTTATGTTGAGAATGTAATGGTTTTTTTAATTATTTTTTATTTTGTTACTTGGATACAGAAACATATAAATGTTCATTTGTGATGACAGATCACTCTTTTATTTATTCCCCAGTAAGAACCAAAGTAATAACTGCTTGATTATTTTTTGTAAAATAGACTTTGAATGGTTTCAGAAGAAGAACTCCTTTATAGCTCACATACGGCCATACACAGCCAGGCCAACAACATAATGAAATTATTTCTGCGCATTTGACCCATCTCTGAGGGAGCTGGGGTTTCAGGGTCTTGCTCAAGGATCCTACGACAAGTAAGCCCTTGTGGGACTTAAACCAGCTACCTTCCAATCTGTCGATTGGGAGACAGACCCTGATATTAATTACAAACTCTCTGTTTCAACCTTCTGTCATCTGAGTCATTGTTTCTCCAGTTTTTTGCACACACATGTGTCAGAGTTTGCCTGGAGGACCGCACATTTTACCGCCAACTTTGCTTTTTTAAAAGCGACGGATTGCTTAGAAAGCGACATACGCCTTCTTCCGTGCGTTGAAGTAGTGGGTTTTTAAGTACATACGTGTCAATGTAGTATGTTTCTTCATTAATGTGTACGTGTCTGTCTGTGTGTGCATCTTTGTGGGTTTGTCTGAGTGTGTGTCTTTGTATGCGTCTGTGTGTATGTGTCTGTGTGTGTGTGTGTGTGTGTGTGTGTGCCTGCGTGTGTCTGTGTGTGTGTTTGAGTGTGCGTGTGTCTGATTGTGTTTTGTCTGTGTGTGAGTGTGTGTCTGTGTGTGCATCTGTGTGTGTGCGACTGTGTGTGTGTGTGTCAGTGTGTGTTTGTGTGCGGGTGTTCATTTGCTTGGCAGCCAGAGTGATAAGTAACAAACTGAAAAATGACTGTACTTTTTACTTCTTACAATTTCAAAACAAACTCGCAAGTTCAGTTTATTTTCTAGTTTTACTGACAATCTCGACAAAATATGATAAAAAAAACGAATTTTAATTTCATTGTAGAATCTTACCTTCTTAATTAATTTTATACTTTTAACTTTTACACTAGTGCTTTTTACTATTATATATCCTTTACTTTTAAACTCATTACTTTTATATTACTTCTACTTTTTAATGTTATACTACAACTTTTGACTTGTATACTTTTCCAATTTTTATATTATACTTAATATTCCCATGCGGTTTCTTTTTAAGGTCATTCCTTCAGCATGCGTTGAATTCACTTCTGTGCCACAATGAGACAACAGGGAATACTGATAATTTGACTTGATTTAGCAGAACCTGATCTGAGTCTTAGACATACTTTATTGATCCCAGAAATGGAAATTCACTTGCTACAGCAGCAGCAGTTTGAAATACATGTATATCCATAAACAACACCAAGATAAAAATGTCAACACAAAATATATATAAATGACTGTAGAGTACAAGTGTGCTCAAAGTAGAGTCCCTGTGGAAGTTGTATGCTGTTAGCAAGTAGCAATGTAAGTAAGTATAAAAATAGTGTAGTGACATGTGCAAAAAATGATTATGCATTAAGATGAATGTAGGCGGGTCATCTGTTGGAGAGGAGTGAGTAATTTTTGAGCGATATAGTTCTTCGGCAGGAAAGATTTGCTGAAACGGTTCTTGTGACAGAAGAGCTGGATGAATCAGTTGAAGAAGGATTGCTGCTGTCTGTCCGGAAGGTGGTGGAGAGGATACCCAGAGTAGGACAAACTGTTATCCATGGATAACAGTTTGTCCAGTGTCCTCATCCCCACCACCTCCTCAAAGGTGTCAGGTTTGCAGCAAATGATGGAGCGGACATTCCTGATTAGTCTGTTGAGTCTGTTGGTGTCTCTGGCTCCCATGCTGCTCCCCAGCATACTGCAGCATAGAAAAGAAAACTGGAGACAACAGTCTGGTAGAACATCTCCAGCATCTTGCTGCATACATTGAAAGATTTGAACTTCCTCAGTAAGTACAGTCTGATCATCCCCTTCTTGTACAACGCCTCAGTTTTGATCTTCCAGTCCAGCCTGTTGTCAAGGTGCACCCCAGGATATTTCAACCAGTTCTCAACCTTACCTACCTTACTTACGTAAGGTAGTCAGTAATCCAAGGGGTGGTGGGCTAGTTGAGCCCTATCACATCCAGCTTGTCACTCAGCAGCAGTGGCTGGATGGTGTTGCCGGGACCATTCTCTCTTTAATGGGAGAGAATGTGATGTAACTGTCTGTGTTGTCCACGCAGGTGCCTCTGATGATCCACAGCTTGCTGCAGGTGTATACTTACTCAGTGTGCTGCTAGGGGGTGGTCAAATCATTCTATTATGTTATGTTAAGACAAGAACGGAATGCAGGGTTTGTGTGGAACTGGAAGAGGTTGAGTGGACCCCAGAGTACAACAGACAATTTGATGAATACTGGGGGAAGCCACCAGGATTTAAGTACCATGGAGACCAAGTGATTAGATGATTGACAGCAGCTCATCGGGAGAGGAGGAGGCAGTTAAGAGCTGTATGAACCAACCTGGCAAACACACTCTGGAGCAACAGACATACACACAGAAGGGGAAGAGACAGACAGGAAGCACAGGGAAAAGGGGAGAACAGTAGAAACACAGGGCAGAAGAAGAAAAGTGATGGTGTTCTGACACTATACACATTTCCAATTGAAGGAAGCTTTCATTTTCTTTATGGTCGCCTCTGCATCGTCATCATCATCATCATCATCATCATGGTTAATAAAGAAAAGAAGACCTTTCTTTTGAACATCAATAAAGGCTAACAGCATTTGTTCTTTACTCATCTCACTACAACACACACTTTTATTGGCAGGGAAGTGATGGTGACTGTTTACCCTGCAAGAGTGTGTGTGGCTATTACAATGGTTAGGAAACATGTTAATCGAATGGCCTAAACGTGATATTAAATGTTAATTATATGTTTTCTCCCTGAATCCTATTGCAGCCTGCTAGTAAATGCTTTGTGGCCTGGTTGCCAGGGAACCACTGCTCTTAGCCGACTTGTGAGACACATCTTAGCATGCCTGTACACCAGAAAAATTAGCAGTGTTAGCCAGCTCCAATTTAAACAATGACTCTTACCCCCCTTTTTCCCTTCCTGTAGTCATTTCATAATAGCTTCAGCTACCTGCTTTTACTCATTCTGATTTATGTAAAAGCTCACATAACCTTTCCACATTTAGAGATCAGGCTGACTTTAAACTTTTCTTTAAACACCACTGCACTGCCGAGAGAGGTGGCAGACATTTCCATCAAGTGGAGAATGTTTATAAAGTCTAGTCTGCATCACAGTGAATCAAAGGTTGATCTTCAGGCGAATTGCAGAACTTTAATTATATGGAAATTTGTTATTTATATTGCCATCCATATAGAATCCCCCTCCTGAATACTGAAGATTAATTTGTGATACAGATCAGTACTGTAACAAACGCCTCCATATTTACGCACTTTGTTTTTTCTCTTTCAAAGACGTTTCTTCAGTAGATGTGATTATCAATCATCTGCATGTAAAAATATTCATTAAAACAATGTTGACGCAAGTTTCCATCATCTCAGTCACAACGCTTTATGTGCGTTTGTATTTATTGTATTTAATTATGTCACGGCGGCAAACATGCATGAATGTGCAGATGTGCACACAAGTTATTTGTGTCAGCTAATGTGAATCACTGAGTTGAGTTCTACAAATTTTTATTCAGATTATAACAAAAACAAACACTTATATTAAGAACATGCAAACAGTCCTCATAAACGTGAAACCACTAGCACGTGTTTTCCTCCGTATTATGAACACACACACACGTAAGCAATTACACATCTACAGGATTAGCAAATGTCACATGCTCAGTAATTTTGCCTCATCATCTGCACATTTCAAAATGGAAAAGAAAAAGTCTATGGTGTAGAACTGATCATGCATGAAACTGCTTTCCTGAGGCTGTAAAAAGCAATAGGGCAGCAGTGAAATATTGGAAAAAAAGGGAGATTAAGCATATGCTGTGTTTTACTGCAAATCATCTTTGTCTGGCTACTATGCATGCGATTATGCATATCAGCTTTTACGTGCACGTATATCATATATTGTGTGTATGAGAAAGCTGCTTTGCATAATGTGTGTATACAGATAAAAAAGAACATAAAATGAGAAATATGGATGCAAAGAATAAAAGTGATAGTTTTTTCAATGACTGATATTTTATTATTTTATTCTATACAGTGTTAAATTGATTTTAAAAATGTGTTTATCGATTTATTTTACAACACTTACTTAAATATTGTATCTAAAGAATAATTTGGGCATTTTCAATCAGGGGCACCAAATTTACATATTTCTCTGTGTAAAAAACTCATAATAATACTTAGCAGGGTTTTTAGAGTCAGTTTATTTGGTAGCCATGACACAGTTGCAATGGCTATCATGTACTCATGGGCTTCTCAAATTAATAAGGATATATCTATTTTAAAGTGCTTTTTTAAAAAAAAAAAAAAAAAGAAATTCTTAAAATGACATTTTTCAGTCTCACATCATTATAGAAATGATTTTTGGAGCGTGCCACTTTTTATTAACCCTTTGGGATTTATGGTCATGCTGGTATGAACCCTAACTCGGCGTTTATATTTAAATTAAATTATGCTTATCATTTTTAGAACATCTTTCATACACACAGCTCTATTACCTGCCCATCATCTGTTTTCTTGAACTGACTGTATTACCATACTTGAACCCCAAAACATGTCTGGTTAGCATTAGAGACTGGATAAAATATTTTTGCAAGTCTAAAATGCAACAAACAGAACAACGGATATGGTTGAAGGTTACAGCGTTAGCTCAATTATATGAATGTCATAGTTAATATTTAGAGATCTCTTACAGTACTGGTTACATTTTGTCATACAAATTAAAGCAAGAGAGCAGCTAAACTTTCTTTACAGTATAAAGTTTTGTTTTGCCATGTGTTAGCCTTCTGTTCTTCCATTTTCAAATGATCGCATAGCGAGATAAGTGTAGTTCATACGCTTCAAGAAATAAACTATCTCATTTACACAAGTTAGTCAAGTCCATTAGTCCTTCAAAAGTCACATTATAGAGTTTGAAATGTATAACTTAATAAACACATTAAAGTAATACCAAAACCTTTTACTGTTACATTTATCCTGTTGAACTCCTTTTTTTGATGATCAAAGATGATTAAGTCATGTCAGGCAAACAACATACAATTTTCATTTGCTGCACACAACTGGACCAACCTTGTTGTACATGACAGCAGGGCTATATCCCCGAAAAGCCCCCAATCCCCTGCAATGTACAAACAATTCCCCTGATTGAACTCCTGAAGTTATGTTTTGAACTCCTGAAGTTATGTCTTAAAAACAGTGTTTTCATGAAGAAGCTCCCCCCAGTCAGTAAAATATGAATTAAAATATTATATCATAATTTAATAGTATAATAATATTTATATATTAGAATATAAATATTATTAATAAATATGGGATATCCAGATAGATAGATGGGCCAAATTAGATAATCAGTTATGAGTTAGAGAAATTATGGCCCAAAAATAAAATAGTTTGAATTTTTCATCAAACTTTGCGTATGGAATGACGATTCCATAGTATCTGCGACTCTTCGACTTTACGGAATTTATCCAAAATTGTCTTTGTTTTAATTTTATTAGATGCAATTATTTACTTCGTTTCAGCATTAAAACATCCATGTGTCATTTTTAAGACTGAGTGAGTGTGTCGATCAGCAAATGAGACACTGTCATATTCTGAGCTGAGGTCAGACGGTTTTGATGATCGGAGCAGAGAGAAAGGTTAGACGTCATCAGGTGTTGTCCTTCAATTGACGCTGCAGCTCCTCGGTATTCCAGAGTTTCCCACTTTATTTGTTTTTCATCTGTAGCATGAAATTGAGGGGTAGAGTCTGCAGGCTTGAAACAATGGCAAAATCTTCAACACAGGGGTTGGAAAATATTATTATTCCCTGGCTTTTTACTGCAAATCAAGTTCACATTATTATGCTTATTGGCAAATTAATAACCCTGACTCCCACAGACACAGTTGAGACATGGGCCTGTTTGGAAGAGAGGTAGACATCTCCTTGGATTAAAGGAGAGAGAGAATCGGTGGCTTTAGACGGGCGAGTGAAGGAAGAAGACCTCTGACACACTTGCATTCCAGAACCACGGTTAATGTGTCTGACTACTGTTTGGCACTGATCAGACTGTTCAATTTAATTTACCAACTGAATACAGCATTGCATGAGCAGTGAGAGTGAAACAAAATGGACAAGCTACAATTATTTAGTTGTCTGATGTCATTTTTGGCATGAACTTTAACACAAATCCTGTGTACACTACATTATATAAAGTTCACAATGGCAATGTCTGAAATTTATTTATTTCAGCTCACCACCTTTACGACTTGACAATTATTTATTCAATTAACATAAATTCTTATTATCATTCTTTCTCAAAAAATAATGAAGGTTAGGGAATTGGTTCGCTGGCCTGGTCCTTGACTCCAGAGGGATACAAAACAAAAATGAAATCCTTAAAAGTGCTTCATTGATCTGAAAAGAACAGTGTCCACCATGAGGAAAACCTTTCAAATTTCAGATTTGGTCATTTTATATCTTTTTAACATAAAAATAGTGTTAAGATCAGCTTTAAATAAAATGCTGATATTGATTACTGATATTTAAGTATTCTAAGACTGTATTCTCTTATCCTCTTCAGGGTCTCCAAGGTGACTGGCCTATCAGATAAAGGCAAAGAGATGGGGTGGACCCGTGACAAGTTGCCAGTTCATCACTGGGCCGACACATAGAGGCAGATAACCATTCATAATCTTATCACATCAACGGGCATTTACGGTGATCAATTCACGCACATTGCATTTTTTAGGACTTTGAAAGGAAGTGGGAGTAACCGGAGAGAGCCCAATCAAATATGGCAACTCTGTGAGGCAACTCTGCGTTCGCTGTTTTACCACGCTGTCCAATCGTCTTCTACCATTAGTATATAGTTCTGGTCAGGACCCCCGGGAATTGGAAAGTACAAGGTCCGACTTGGACAAAATGATTTTATTGCAGGGTTGAGTTGAATCTTTTGCTTGGATAGTGGGAAAGTCAGAGTCCCGATTTACCTTTCTTGATGTCATCATCACGGCGTCCTCTGTTTTAATTGTGAATACAATTTGAGTGATTGTAACAGTTAATTTACAACTAAATGAGGTATATTAGATTCCTAATATATTCAAGTTGTTGTGTTCTAGTGTTAGAGTTTTTACAAAGGCATCTATAATAATTGAAATGAGCTTTATTCAAATTGGGAATCCCAAGTTTGCGCCATCTTGAACCCATCATATGGTTAGACAGTTAAACCAGCAAAATGAGGATCGTGGCAAGTATAGCAACCCAAACTAGTGTGAATACATATTCATATCCAATATCATAGGAATACAGCAAGATGATAACAGCTAGCAGTGTGTAAGTCCCTGAGTTTGTAAAAGTATTTTAATGTTTTGTATGAAGTAAGAAGTGAAGGATTGGAAGGAAACAGAGAAAAAGGTGGGAATTGACACACTCCATGCACGCCAGAGACCCCATTCAAATCCCCACAGCATTCCTGGGTGGGCATGAGCATATCAACAGGCACAGATACAGGCAATCATTGAGCAGACGCACACACACCCAGAACATTTGGAAGCTTGTATAATTCTCTCTGTGGGTGTCAATTAAATCTCTCCTGCTCTGTCAACAGCACACACACGTTTTTCTTTCAACAGCTAATACATCGTCAACCCCCGGCTGGCTTGGCAAGCATGCGGGAGAGAGAGAGCGAGAGAGAGAGAGAGAGGAGGTTCGAGAGACGAAGGGGTAAGAGATGGAGAAATCAGACTGTGTGCGTACAAATAAACTGTTTAATAATACTGTTGAATCATTTCCCCCGATTCATCACAGTGCAGCAGCACATGCATTATGATGAAAAGGCAACCTACGTGATATTTAAGCTGGACTAAAGGTCCCTATCTATGAGTTCAAAAACATTACATGGTTTCTTACATTCACTTAGCAAACATAACTTCTGGGATATACATATACTATGTCTGATTCCAGAATTACAGGTCCATTACAAGTAGCCTATACAAAGAAAACAGAAACAAAGGACTTTTTTTTTTTTTTTATTAAACTTTTTGAGTCTTTATTTAAACATTCTTCAGCATTTTCAGTTCTTGAAGTTGTAAGGTTTAAAATAATAATTTTGAAAAACTATTTGATTAAAATCAAATCGGTTAATGCTGTTAGAGACAAATTGGGTCAAATACCTATAGTTAAAAATGTAATGCAGCATAAAAGCCTATCTTTCATAAGATGACTATTATATGTATTAGCATTAATACAGCTTTAAGTTGAATCAAATAGAGACATTTTAGTTTGGCGTAAAATTATTAACATATTTTACCAAAAAGTTGCCAAGAAGGTGAATGAAATGCTTTTAAATATGATGCAGTTGTGACACAGCTTCTGAACAATTTATCAATAAATAAACATGTAAGGATGATTTTCTAAGGAAAAGTCAGAAACAAACAGAGAAAATATTGAAGGTAACAGAGTTGACGGGAACAACAGAGTTGATCACACAAAGTTGGAAGAGCTAAAACAACATTTAGTTGTTAGTTGTTTAGTAGTTTAGTCATCCTCTGTGCGTCTCGTCCATGGCTAACGGCTAATAACGGGCTAGTCTCCACGACTGGCATGATGATGAATTATTCCGTCACCCAACTGATGAAATTCAACAACTACAACACTCCTTTGTGCATATTGGTTATTAAACAGCTTGGACTCCTTCGCCGGCCCCGTTACATTCATAGAAGTTGCCATATTAAGTTTGTTTACTCCCGCTCCGATAACTCCATTCTGTCCTTTTGGTCCGACGTGCGCACCGTTGCGTGTCAGTCGCGTCATCAGAATGCTGTCGCTCTTCCCACTAGTGGCACTGGAGTTTCCCTTGGCCGTGTCAACAGTCGATATGGACTCTCATTCCATTGCTACGCTGATGACACGCAAATCTACATAAAAACTGACACATGTTCCTCCGCAGCCTCTCCATCCTCATCGTCATCATCATCTCCCCTGTCAACTCTCCGCGCTTGTCTGGAGGAGATAAAGGTGTGGATGAAAAACAACTTTCTACAGTTGAACAGCTCCAAAACCGAAGCT
>VRLP01008789.1:0-15298 GCA_009660295.1 Lophius piscatorius
GTATCAGTAGTTAGTAGTAGTGAGACTTAGTAGTAGCAGTAGTTTGTAGTAGTTAGTATTAGTTCATAATAAATAGTAGTTGGGAGCAGTGGTTATTAGTTATTGTGGTAGTAAGTAGAAGGTATCAGTAGTTAGTAGTAGTGAGACTTAGTAGTAGCAGTATTATGTGGTAGTTAGTAGTAGTAGTTCATAATAGATAGTATTTGGAAGCAGTGGTTATAAGTTATAGAGGTAGTAAGTAGAAGAAAGAATCCTTTATTAGTCACATAGTCATACACAGTACAACATATTGAAATTGCTTCTCTGCATTTGACCTTCCTGAGGGAGCAGTGGGCAGCCCCTCGTGGAGCGCCTGGGGAGCTAAGGATTCAGGGTCTTGCTCAAGGACCCTACGACAAGTAGACCCTGGTGGGATTCGAACCGGCTACCTTCCGATCTTCTGATTGGGAGACGGCCGCTCTACCCACTGAGCCACAGCCGCCCCAGTAGTAGTAGGTATTAGTAGTTAGTAGTAGTGAGACTTAGTAGTAGCAGTAGTTTGTGGTAGTTAGTAGTCGTAGTTCATAATAGATAGCAGATGGAAGCAGTGATTATTAGTTATAGTGGTAGTAAGTAGTAGGTATTAGTAGTTAGTAGTAGTGAGACAAAGTAGTACTAGTAGTTTGTGGTAGTTAGTATTAGTTCATAATAAATAGTAGTTTGGAGCAGTGGTTATTAGTTATAGTGGTAGTTAGTAGTAGTGAGACATATTGGTAGCAGTAGTGTGTGGTAGTTAGTAGTAGTAGTTAATAATAGATAGTAGTTGGAAGCATTGGTTATTAGTTATAGTGATAGTGAATAGTAGGTATTAGTAGTTAGTAGTAGTGAGACATAGTAGTAGCAGTAGTTTGTAGTAGTTAGTAGTAGTTCATAATAAATAGTAGTTGGAAGCAGTGGTTATTAGTTATAGTGGTAGTAAGTAGTAGGTATTAGTAGTTAGTGGTAGTGAGACTTAGAAGTAGCAGTAGTATGTGGTAGTTTATTAGTAGTAGTTCAAAATAGATAGTAGTTGGAACCAGTGGTTATTAGTTGTAGTGGTAGTAAGTAGTAGGTATTAGTAGTTAGTAGTCGTGAGACATAGTAGTAGCAGTTGTTTGTATTAGTTAGTAGAAGTTCATAATAGACAGTAGTTGGAAGCAGTCGTTATTAGTTGTAGTGGTAGTAAGTAGTAGGTATTAGTAGTTAGTAGTGGTGAGACATAGTAGTAGCAGTAGTTTGTATTAGTTAGTAGTAGTTCATAATAAATAGTAGTTGGAAGCAGTTTTTATTAGTTATAGCCGTAGTGAGTAGTAGGTATTAGTAGTTAGGAGTAGTGAGACATAGTAGTAGCCGTAGTTTAGTAGTAGTTAGTAGTAGTTCATCATAAATAGTAGTTGGAAGCAGTTTTTATTAGTTATAGTGGTAGTGAGTAGTAGGTAATAGTAGTTAGGAGTAGTGAGACATAGTAGTATCAGTAATTTGTAGTAGCAGTAGATAAATGTTGTAGTTAGATCTCTGTTATCTACTTCAGTTAGCAGGAACTGGCGAAGATCCTGAGGGTCTCCTGCTGGCTGGTGTTGATGGAGAAGAACTGATTCCTGTAAAATTCCTGATTCATTTTACAGTCACATGATTTACCTTGGAATCACGAGACGTTCTTCTGTCCTTCTGTCCTTCTCACCATGAAGTTTGTCCTTCCTGTCTCAGGTCTTCCTAAAGATCAAACGTGCAACGTCTCCACCACCGCTGTGTTCCTGGAGAGCCAGGGCTGCATTTCCAGAGAAAAGGTCAACGTCTCCCTCTGTACCGGAGCCTGTGGAACCTTCACTTAGTGAGTCCTTCACTTTATGCTCTTCATCATCATCATCATCATCATCAGTGTGATGAACGCTTCTCACATCTCCAGAGTTTTGTATCACAAAATCATAAGGCTGATGAACTCTGATTGTCCAAATGGATGTGAAACTGTGCAAAGACCCGTCAGCCATAACATTAAAACCACCAGCCTCATAATGGCTGGGTCCCCTGTTTGCCACTGAAGCCTCCTTTGTGGGATCAACACGGTCAACCTTCACTCCCCAGGAGCATCAATGAACCTGGTGTCCTTCCTCCGTGATCAGAGACCTCCACCCGTGGTGGATGGAGGCCAGCAGTGCTTATGAATAACTCATGGACATCTAACTTATTTATATCATATTTTAGTCCAATGTTGGGGGGTTACCTTTATAACGCAGGGGATCGGGGCTTTTCGGGGATACACTCTTGCTGTTGGGGACGACATAGTGTCAAAGAGTAAACAACTAACAACAATTAGTGAGTATATCTGTTTTTTGACCCTCGTGACTTGACTTTGACCGGATGCAGGATGACATCATTCGGACGCGTTCTTGCACAGGGAGGAGTGACGGGTGTAACGGGCCATAGGTCCAAATCTGGAACTTCACCGCCGTGTGCCGCTAAATCTCAGATATGCAGAGCTGTAGTTTTGCAGTACAAGTTTGATTTGTCTCAAACTGAATCTCTAATGTTCTTCTTTCTCTCCCTCCATTCTCTCAGCTACTCGACCAAAATGCGATCCTTGCAGCACACCTGCTCGTGCTGCCAGGAGCTGTCCACGTCAGAACGTCAGGTCCAGCTCTCCTGCCCCGACAGAACGCAGATCACCTACACCTACATCCACATTCAGGACTGTGGCTGCACGGAGACCGAGTGCTCCTCTCACGGCGGGATGGCGACCGCCGCCTCCACCGTCGGGTCACGCAGAGGAAGATAAAGCTGAAAGACGAAGAAGCATATCGGTTAAGTTATGAGCAAGAATTTTTATTGTGACAGCAACAACAATCAGAACTACTCTCCTCATGCTTAGTATGTAGATTATAAAACCCTGATGAATAAAGTTCCGACTGCAGCTGCAGACAGTTTGTTTATGTGTGTGTTGTTGTGTGAGTGTGTTTAATCACCACCCATTTCTTATGAAGTAATTGAAATTGCATCCAAATAAAATGAAACCTCCTTTGCAAACATCCCTTTTAGAATGAGTCACGTTTACTCACAGGCTCTCTGCCGCACGTAGTGACTTTGATTTTCACTCCATTAGTTAAAGGTTCATTTCACCAAACCTGCGGAGCCAGAAGGACCGACCCAGAGCTTTATAATGAATGATTTTAATACATGATTGAATCCTACATGTCTTCTTTATTTATTTTAAAATAAACTGCCCTCTTTTGAAATAAGATAAATTCTCTTTCTTTCCGCAGTCAAAAGAAATTGTCTTTATTGTCTATAAACATGATCTTTAATTCAAATTATTCACAAAAATCTAACTTTTTCTCAAATACCAACGTAAAAGAAATTTAAAAAAACATAAAACATATATTTGTCTGTAAAACTTAACTTTATGTTAATTAAGTATTTTCCTGCTGGAAGGTCCAACCACGGCCCACTTTAAGGTTCCTGACAGGCTTTTAGGTCTCCATCCAGTATCTGCTGGTGTTTGATGGAGTCCATGGAACCATGTCTTTAACAAGATGTCCAGAACCTTTGGAAGAAAAACAGCCCCACAGCATCAGAGATCCACCACCAGACTTCACAGTGGGTATGAGGGGCTTTTCTCCCCCTGGGACTGTGGGGAATGAGCGGAGATAGGTCGAGAGAGAAAATAATAAGATTTACTGTTTTTTTTCTATCACTTGGTTCTACATAATACATACAGACAGGAAAACAATGAAATTATTTTTCTTTTATTCAGCCATCCCTTAGGAGAAGTGGGCGGAGCCTCTGAAGCACCTGAGGTTTTACATGTAGACTGCAGGCATCAAACCAACAACCTTCCAAATAGGGGTCAACCATTCAACCCATGAAGAGCAGCATGGAAGAAATAGATTAATGGTTATCAAATAAGAGATCAGTAAAATGCTGGTAGGCTAATGAGGAGGGTGTGTCGCTGTGTGATTGGATAGATGAGAACATCTGGTATCCACTGAAAACATACCATGATGGAATGAAATGATGCCTGTGCATGCATGGTAAAAGTTGAGTGCACAGAGGGATAATCCTCTGGAACCTTGTTAGACCTGCTGTATAAATGTTCTACTCATACACAATTAATGAACATCGATTAACTTCAATAAAGTCTTCTTTCATGAATGGGACAAGTTTAATGTTCTGTTGACTTAATGTTTCCTGGTTAAAGGAGTTCTTTGGTTAAACTGTGGAATCGAACACATCATTGAGTCACTATGGGCTCTGATCCCAGAGCAGACTGCTGACTTCATAGAAATAGTCACGTTGAATCATTATGGACTGTTGGAAAATATTAATGAGTAATATTTAATTTTAGGAGTTAAATCGGGGGTACTGGTTGGTATAACGCAGGGGATTGTGGGCTTTAAGGTCAACAACGTTGCTGTCGGACACGACGGCCTGGGACTGGGTTTGTTCTTACTTCTCAACACTCACTGTGAACACAAGTGATGGATGACGTTTCTGATGACACAGCGATTGTAGCAGGCACACAGTGGCTTCTATTCACATCCACCCTGATCTGTGGTAACACTCCACCTTCAGCTGGCACCTGTCTATCAAACAGCTTTGTGAGGAGCCTCCATCATAAACACAGGCTGTGGCCACATCCTGCTCCCGGTTCACCTCCCAACCCTGAGTATTTGCCCAGAACTTATGAGAGAAAGGTCTCATAGAAAGATCTTGGGAAGCTCTGATGACAGAGAAGTGTACACACACAATCGCGTTCAAACACTCCCAGAGTGACAACGTGCCTTTGGGCAAAGCACTAACGCACACATCCCTTAGATCTTTCACAGCATAATGGGTGGAGGAACTAGTATTCATAAGAGTCTTGGCAAACAAGGATGTTGACCAGACTCAACATTAATCTAACAAGCTGCGTCAGGGAGGCCAAATTATTATAAAGACTTAATCAGCGGCAGCAATTTAAAAAAAAAATCTTCGTACTTCTGCGGTGTGTCGGCGTGTCTGCGACACACCCGATGGTTGCAGGTCAGCTGGAATCTGTTCTGCTCCCCTTCACGGTGCTGCTCAGGGTCCAACCCTGAAGAATAGCAGTCAGTATGAAAGGCCAATATTTAGTTATTGTTGCTGTCTTTACTCAAATTTCCCTCCGCTGGTCGAGGAACATGAACCTCTGACCATCGTTCCAGAAGAAAACAACCACCTTTTGGAGAGCCGCCAACTAAAGTTCTCTTTATATTTCTAATTTATATTAGCTGCCAGTTGTAAAAACCTCCATCTTTTTTATTCAAGGGCTTCTCAGCAGACATCCTGTGTCCTCCTTCATGGAATAAACCCTCTTCTGAAGATTCACCACCGAACAACAGCAGTCTGCTCTAGGATCAGATCCCATAGTAACTCAAACTAACTATTTCTATTTTTTTTTTGAACAAACACTGATGACGCCCACCTCAACATTCCAGCTTCACGTCCTTTATTATTTCTGACCCTGACAGGAATGAATGTATTAGTGGTAATGTTATAACAACATTCAAACATTAGCATAAAGAAACACGTCAAACTGGTTTTACGAGTGTTTTCACGTCTCAGCTTTGACTTAATGATTGATTCTATATTAGACATACGATCCACGTTGACAAAAAGTGCCAGGCAGCGTTTGTCTCACAGTGACCTCTACCTGACCTACGTCAGTGAGAGGAGAGGGAGTCGACATCAACTTCATTCTTCCCCGAAGGGCCGCTAGTAAGACTTAAAGGGGGACATAGTCTGATGGAGGTACTGTCATGGTCTTCAGTCCACAGGCTTTACAAAATAAAATGTGCATCAAATGTAAATCACCTTAACATTTATAAATGTTTCCTAAAATGTTACAATGTCATATCAATGCAACTTGAGAACCTTGGCCGCTCCCATTGGATCGGACATTTGAAGATCTGCTGTACAGTGGTTCAATTCCTACTTATCAAGTAGGACTTTCTCTATAGCTACGGGTCATGCCTCCTCCACAGTGGCCCCTCAGACCTGAGGTGTCCCCCAGGGCTCCATCTGTGGCCCCTTACTGTTTAGCATGTACATGCTGCAACTGGCTCATATTATATGCAAATACAAAATCAAGCATCATTGCTATGCTGACGATACACTGATCTATGTCCCACTGGAAAGGTGAACAGGGAGATCTCCGTTTTGGTGTTAAACGTCTTTCTGTATGAGATAAAATGCTGGATGTCACACGACCTCCTCAGCTTTAGAAGATGAAGTCTGTTTTTATGGGGTTAGCGTTAAAAGATGAAGTCTGTTTTTATCGGGTTAGCGTTAAAAGATGAAGTCTGTTTTTAGGGGGTTAGCGTTAGAAGATGAAATCTGTTTTCATGGGGTTAGCGTTAAAAGATGAAGTCTGTTTTTATGGGGTTAGCGTTAAAAGATGAAGTCTGTTTTAGGGGGTTAGTGTTAGAAAATGAAGTCTGTTTTTCTGGGGTTAGCGTTAGAAGATGAAGTCTGTTTTTCTGGGGTTAGCGTTAGAAGATGAAGTCTGTTTTTATGGGGTTAGCGTTAAAAGATGAAGTCTGTTTTTATGGGGTTAGCGTTAGAAGATGAAGTCTGCTTTTATAGGGTTAGCGTTAAAAGATGAAGTCTGTTTTTATCTGGTTAGCGTTAGAAGATGAAGTCTGCTTTTA
Organism: Lophius piscatorius; assembly: GCA_009660295.1. Taxonomy (NCBI): domain Eukaryota; kingdom Metazoa; phylum Chordata; class Actinopteri; order Lophiiformes; family Lophiidae; genus Lophius; species Lophius piscatorius. The sequence continues at coordinate 6,681 of VRLP01008789.1, forward strand.
TAGGGTTAGCGTTAAAAGATGAAGTCTGTTTTTATCTGGTTAGCGTTAGAAGATGAAGTCTGCTTTTATAGGGTTAGCGTTAAAAGATGAAGTCTGTTTTTATCGGGTTAGCGTTAAAAGATGAAGTCTCTTTTAGGGGGTTAGCGGTAGAAGATGAAGTCTGTTTTTATGGGGTTAGCGTTAGAAGATGAAGTCTGTTTTTATGGGGTTAGCGTTAAAAGATGAAGTCGTTTTTTTTCGGGTTAGCGTTAAAAGATGAAGTCTGTTTTAGGGGGTTAGCGTTAGAAGATGAAGTCTGTTTTTCTAGGGTTAGCGTTAAAAGATAAAGTCTGTTTTTATGGGGTTAGCGTTAAAAGATGAAGTCTGTTTTTATGGGGTTAGCGTTAAAAGATGAAGTCTGTTTTTATCGCGTTAGCGTTAAAAGATGAAGTCTGTTTTTATCGGGTTAGCGTTAAAAGATGAAGTCTATTTTTAGGGGGTTAGTGTTAGAAGATGAAGTTTGTCTTCATGAATCAAGAAAAGTTTGAAAAAAGGTTTGAGGTCTTGTTCGAGGACCTTATGATTTGCAGGCTACGAGGGCTGTGCAGGAATCAAACCCACAACCTCCTGATGGCTGGATGACTGTTCTACCTCCTGAGCCATGAAGGAAAATCAGAGAGTAGAAAATTTAGAGAGGCAAACTTCTGATAGGTCGTATCAGCTCTAGAACTTCATGTCTTCATGCATGCTCACCTGACTGCTTACCTACTTCATGTCTGTATAAACCTAGGAACCAACAAACCAGAGCCTGTGGCAGAGCTCATCAAGGGAAAGTAAGCGTTCTTGTTCCTCTCTTCAATCAGTCTCTTGTCAGAAAAGTCCCATAAATCCATCCGCCAGATACTGCTCCGCCGGGCCTGTGGCCAGAACACCACTGACATCTGAATCAACATGTATACATTTAGGCAGAATGTTGAACAGTGTAAACTCAACGCATTTCCGTCTGCCTTCTAAAGTACCATTTCAAAACTTCATCACCTCCATCCATGCATCAAGCTCCCTAACGAAACAAGCATTCAGCCGGGCCTGCACCGAACGATTTGAGCCCGGTTCACACTTGAACCGTAACCGCCGGGCCGTTTCTGTCAGGCCTTTTTTTGGCGCAGTGTACGTGGGGTCACGAAGGCTGATGAGCAGCTCAGGGGTCAGGGGTTGGATGATCCAAAGGTTTTCTGAAATGTCGTCAGGGTCTGGACTGGATCGGCTGACGTCAGCGCCTTCTTTTATCAACACGCCTGTGAGAAGGGGCGAAGCGTCTGAGTTGCCATCTCAACACGCCACGCTGTAATAATAAAAATAATGAGTAATAAGTAGTCATGAAGTAGAAAGTGCAGTTTGTGGCTAATAAGAAAGGACAAATAAGAATAAGGTTCCCAGCTGTCAGAGCGGCCCTAGGTGTCAAGATCCAGATCAACCGACAACTTTTAATAACAAAAGAAGTTTCAGCACACAGGACACAAATAATCAAGACAGCTCGTTTCTGTCTAACAATCGAACATTTTTAGTGACTCGGAGCTTTAAAATAAGACTTTATTAACAATTGCAAAGGCGGCACGATGGCGCAGTGTTTAGCGCTGCTGCCTCACAGCAAGAAGGTATCGGGTTCTAATCCACCGCTGCAGGCCTTTCTCCGAGAACTCCAGCTCCTCCCACAATTCAAAAATATGATTGTAGGTGAATCAGTGACACTAAGTGTCCCGTAGAAGTGGGTGTGAGTGGTTGTGGGTCGGCACAGAGTCCTGACTCGTCCTGGGTGTACCCCCCTCTCACTCAATGTCAGCTGGGATAGGCTCCAGCCCCTCGTGGCCCTGAACAGGTGATTGATAATGAATGAATGACAATTCTAAATAGCTGCAAAAGCCAGATGGGTTGTACAGTGTGAGTCCAGCTTCACAGTCCAGTGTGTTTCCTGTTTGCTGAGCATCGCTGACTACAAAAATAGAATCACACCTCCCTTCATTTACTTATTAGAATGTTGAATTTTTAATCGCGGTGTTTCTGTGTCAGACCTTCAACCGCCAAAATCAGGAATTTTTTTCAAAAATGTTTTGATCTGTTCATCCACCTCACAAAACAGATTCCTGAGGATTCCATTCATCCGTCTTTTTCTCATCCAGGGCTGGAGAAGCAAGGTCTTCTCCTCTCCTTCTCTCGCCTTTGTTCCAGCTCCTCCAGGAGATCTCACGGTGTTCCCAGACCAGATGAGAAACAAATTCCACAAAGTTCTACATCTGCTACAGGGTCATCTGTGCCCAGGGTTGGGTCTGGAAAGGAGGTACTGGAAGAAATTTGAAGGAGCAGGGGTTCCACTCTGAGTTCTGCTTCAGAACATGGAGATACCCAAAAGAGATTCTCTCCTCACCTCAGCCTCAGACTGGGTACATCAACATCAAACTAGATCGGAGAAACTCTCCTCTGCAGCACATCCCACTGATGTTCTGGTGAGTTTGGGTCAGGTGACTGGGATGGCCAGGGCAGAACCTATATTCTGTGATCTGAACCATTCTTGGGTTGATGTTGAGGTGAGCTTCATTTCATTGTGCTGCTGGAAGGTCCAACCAAGACCCACTTTAAGGTTCCTGACAGGCTTTTAGGTCTTCATCCAGTATCTGCTGGTGTTTGATGGAGTCCATGGAACCAGGTCTTTAACAAGATGTCCAGAACCTTTGGAAGAAAACCAGCCCAAAAGCATCAGAGATCCACCACTAGACTTCAGAGGGGGAAAGAGGGTCTTTTCACTTTGGCTTTCTTTCTTGCTAGGCCACACCCATCTTAGATGTTTGTATTCAAAAACTCTACTTTGGTCTCATCTGACCTCTGACCTAGCTCCAGTGAAAGTCCCATTGGTATTCTTAAAACTGTAGCAGTGATAGCTTGTAGCAGCATTAGCTTGTAGCAGCGTTAGCTTGTAGCAGCGTTAGCTTGTAGCAGCGTTAGCTTTTGTGTGGACGACAGCAGAGGCTTTTTTCTTGATACCCTCCCAAACAGCTGGTGTTTGTGTCGGCGCCATCTGATGGTGGTTAGGGAGACTTTCTGATCCCAATATTCATCTGACCTCTGACCTCTCTATCTTTGATCCTCAGAGAGTCTTTATCCAGTTCAACCATCCTCCCCACAGTGTGTGGGGTCAGTTTACAGACACGTCCTCTTCCAGGTTGATGTCTAACATCACCAGTCTCTTTAAATTTCTTCATTATTGATCTAACTGTTCAAACTGACATTTTGAACTGCTGAGAGATGTTCTTGTCTCCATTGTCAGATTTGTGCAGCTCTACAACTTTTCTTTGCTCCTCATTGCTGTGTTCTCTGGTCTTCATCATGGTGAAGAACCTCAGAGAGAACCAGGCCTGTGTCACCTCATATTTATACCCCAGTCAAACAGGAAGTACCTGTTCACCACTTCAGAGTTCCTGCTCACACAGATGAAGATACAAATATGAAATATACTTCAGCGACCTTTAACCTCAGGATTTACTAGATGCCACTAATTGTGACCCTCAGGTTTGAGAGAAGAATATTTTTTTTCTGTTAAGAATTGAATGTTGTTGTGTCTTTTAATGTTACTTGAGTTGGAGGTTAGATTTTTCTGTATAATTTGAATTAAAGATTTTCTGCGTCTCATTTCACTCATTCTTAGAGGTTTCCAGTGATTGTTGAAGGCTCGGTAGACGTGAAGAAGGCAAGTGAAAAAACTGCAATGAAAACTTTCATGGAGAGAAAGCATGAGAGTATTATCAGTGAAATGTACTTAGTACCTTAGTATCAGGCTGAAAGTACTCACTGGATCCTTTTCACGTTCTACAACAATTTACGATGTCTTTGGTGTCCTATTAATGTCTCTGGCTGCTGTCAATGTTAAAGGTTGAAGTAATCTAGTTACTTTATGCTGTTGAGTACTTTAATGTGTTATCATCATAGCCTGTTCATGTTTACTTATTTCTAAAAAGAAAACTTTTCGTGAGGTTTCAGATTTATGAAAATAAAATCAACACATCTGGAGTACAAGTTTGAGAATAATACTCAGGTTAAGTACAAGTATCTCACAATTGTGCTTAAGTGCAGTACTTGATTGGGAGAGAACTTCTGTAAAATCTGGATTTTATCCAGTGTGTTGGCAGAGAGCAGGGCGGCCGTCATCTCGGGCCTGAGTGTGAGATGTCAATCAAACTGGGCCAAACACAAACTCTGCAGATTTCTGTGAAAAATGATGGCTAGAAATGAGAGTGAGATTATTATTTCTGTATTTACAGATATAAAACTAACACCAATATGCAGGAACTTGCAGATATATACAATCATCTGACATAGACGTCTGTGTTTATATATGTCATTTAATGTTTATTCATAACTTAACTTATAATTCAATATAATGCATTATAACAAAACAAAATTTGGTTCTGTAGTAGAGGAAACTAGATTCCACCCTGGACCGATCTTATATTTTATACACCATAAACTTCTGATAAATATAAGAACAGAACCACTCAGAACCTCTCCCTCACCATCGATAATCCCACCCTGACTCCCTCCCCTCACGTCCAGAACCTTGGAGTCATCTTCGACAATTACCTATTTTTTCAACGGCACATCAATCAATAAATAAATCTTTATTTATATAACCCATTATATAAACATTATAATACATACATATACACGTTTATAGTGTTTTACATCACTTAAAACACTATAAACATTATAAACATCAAAATGAACACTACAAACATCAATATAAACAATATAAACAATCCAATAAACATTATAAACATCACTATAAACATTATAAACATCACAATGAACGTCATAAACATCAATATAAACACTATAAACAATACAATAAATACTATAAACATCACTATAAACATTATAAACATCACAATGAACGCTATAAACATCAATATAAACACTATAAACAATACAATAAACACTATAAACATCACTATAAACATCCCTGTAAAGACTATAAACATCACTATCAACATTATAAACAATACAATAAACACTATAAACATCACTATAAACATTATAAACAAAACAATAAACACTACAAACATCCCTATAAAGACTATAAACATCACTATAAACATTATAAACAATACAATAAACACTATAAAACTATAAACATCACTATAAACATCACTATAAACACTATAAACATCACTATAAACATTATAAACAATACATAAAAACTATAAACACTATAAACATCACTATAAACTTCCCTATAAACACTATAAACATCAATATAAACATTATAAACATCACTATAAACAATATAAACATCCCTATAAACACTATAAACATTATAAACAATACAATAAACACTATAAACACTATAAACACTATAAACATCATTATAAACATTATAAACATCACTTTAAACATCACTTTTAACATCACTATAAACATTATAAAAAATACAATAAACACTATAAACATCACTAAAAACACTATAAACATTATAAACATCACTATAAACATTGTAAACATCACAATAAACACTATAAACATCACTATAAACACTATAAACATTATAAACAATACAATAAACACTATAAACATCATTATAAACATTATAAACATCACTTTTAACATCACTATAAACATTATAAAAAATACAATAAACACTATAAACATCACTAAAAACACTATAAACATTATAAACATCACTATAAACATTATAAACATCACAATAAACACTATAAACATCACTATAAACATTATATACAATACAATAAACACTATAGACATCACTATAATCACTATAAACATTATAAACAATACAATAAACACTATAAACATCCCTATAAACACTACAAACATCACTATAAACATTATAAACATCAGCGGGTCAACAGTGGCTCAGTTGGTAGAGTCATTGTCCATTCATCTCAAGGTCGGTGGTTCAATCCCCTGCTACTAAAGTCGAAGTGTCCTTGATCAAGATACTGAACTTGATCAATGCTCCCAATGTCTGTTCCATTTGAGTGTGATTGATGGTGTGAATGCTTAACGCTCCTGATGGGCAGGTGGTGCCTTCATGGCAGCTTCTATAATCACCGTTTGAGTGAATGTAAGTGTGAATGGCTGCATGATGACTCCTGTTTTAACGCGCTTTGATTGGTTGAGCAGACTAGAAAAGCATAAGTACGGTCCATATACTGTTTACAAACATCACCATAAGCATCACCTTAAATACTTTGATTATGAACAAAAGCGTTCAAATCACATTCAGGGGCGTCCATCTTGCTTCTGTATTGACGCGTGCTGTATGTGACGTCTTGGTTATTGTTGTTTTGCGGGCTATGCTGTTCTGTTTCAGCCGTTAACTGTTCAAACGGGACTCTGATTTCGGACATATTTAAAACAAATGGGAACCGCTACAAAAAAATATTTTAGTTTGTGGAACTTTGTTAAACAAAGTTTCTTCATTAGTCTCCGCCGCTGTGAGTAACTTTTCATATAATCTAGTCCGGACCAAACCACAAATTTTTGTCCACTTTTTCTTACTCGTCATGAGATTTATTTTGTTTGATTTATTGATTTCAGTGTATTTAATGTTTATTTATCCTTTTTGTTTTTGCATTCTCATCTAGAGAGAATAGCAGAAAGAGCAGCAGAGACCACGAATTAATGTTAATCTTACAGACGATTAAAAGTGCTCAGGAATGTGAATGATTTCGTAAAATATTGCATAAGCTGGTATTTATCAGTTCCATGACATTTTAAAGAAGTTGTCTATTGACTCGACACAAGCACCAGTCAATAAAATAGCTCGGAGGTTTTTTAATGAAGATGCACCACAGGATGTACATCCTGGAGAGGGAGCTGAGTCACAGTGGATTATTGACGCAGCCCGCTGACATTAATACAAGGTCAACATGCTCCACCTTCTTAGGGCAACACTCCTGTTTACAACTGAACAAAGGGCGTCTTCGTGTTTCCATCCGACGATTATGGGATGGGTGCGAACGCCAATGTGCTATGTGAAGGCCGGAATTGCTGTCACCTAGCAAACTAGAGTAGTCTGGTCTCATAATTCCACACTGTCGGTGAGGATGGACCGACTTGACGGACCCGCGAATAATTAAGCGTCTTCATATGTCTCGATTCTGAGACCTCCTGGGACGTCATCCTGTCGTCCTGCCTTATTTGGACGACTGGTTGATCGTTTCCCCGACTCGGGAGCAGGCTGTGAGGGACACAGATTCTCTCCTCAGTCATGTGAACCGTCTCGGCCTTATTGTCAATTATTCGAAGAGCAATCTTACACCCAGTCAGGTTTTGAGTTACCTGGAGTTAGTGCTCAACTCCTTATCAATGAGAACCTCCCTTACTCCGAAGCACGTGGCTGCCATTCTGCAGCTTCTGCTGTGCTTCCAAAGCGGCAGGATGCTGAAATACAGCCTCTTCCTTAGACTGATAGGTATGCTGACTTCAGCATCGACGATGGTCCCATTAGGCATACTCTGTTTGCGCCCTCTTCAGGTCTGGGAAAATGCTCTCCACCCCAAGTGGCACAGATACAAGGGATGATATCCTCCCATTGGGAGGTGGTAGACAGGTACGCCTCCCTTTCAGGTTTGGGAGCATAATTGCAGCGCAGAACTGTCAGAGGCCAGTGGGATGCCCAGCAGAGACTCAATGCGGGGTTCCTAGCACAAATTTTCTTCCAGGCCTGAGGAACAGGCATGTTCTTGTCCAGACAGTCAACACCTCTATGGCATACCACATGAACCATCAAGGCGGCACCAGATCCAGGCAGTCCCTGCTGGAGAGTAGATGGCTACTCACACAGGCGTTCCCCAATTTTCTATGTCTCAGGCAGCAGACCTTTTCTTCTGTCAGAAGCCACTCATGGGGGGGGGAGCCTCCACTCCAGTCCAGATCCAAAAAGTCCAGATTCACACAGTCAAACAGTCCAGGTTCACACAGTGAATGAGTCCAGGTTCAGACAGTGAAAAGGTCCATGTTCACACAGTGAAACAGTCCAGGTTCAACCAGTGAAACCGTCCAGGTTCACAGAGTCAAACAGTCCAGGTTCACACAGTCAAACAGGCCAGGTTCACACAGTCAACCCGTCCAGGTTCACACAGTGAAACAGTCCTGGTTCACACAGTCAAAGCGGCTAGGTTCAGAAAGTCAACCCGTCCAGGTTCACACATTGAAACAGTCCAGGTTCAGAGAGTCGAATAGTCCATGTTCAGACAGTGAAACGGTCCAGGTTCACACAGTCAAATAGTCCAGGTTCAGACAGTGAAACGGTCCAGGTTCACACAGTGAAACAGTCCTGGTTCACACAGTGAAAAAGTCCTGGTTCACATAGTGAAACAGTCCAGGCTCACACAGTGAATGAGTCCAGGTTCAGTGAGTGAAACAGTCCAGGTTCACACAGTCAAATGGTCTATGTTCACACAGTGAAACAGTCTAGGTTCACAAAGTGAATGAGTCCAAGTTCAGACAGTGAAACAGTCCAGGCTCACACAGTCAAACAGTACAGGTTCATGCAGTCAAACAGTCCAGGTTCACACAGTGAAACAGTCCAGGTTCACACAGTGAAACGGTCCATGTTCACACAGTGA
>VRLP01008790.1:0-15298 GCA_009660295.1 Lophius piscatorius
GTAGTATAGGATGTGTATGGTAGTATACGATGTGTATGGTAGTATAGGATGTGTATAGTAGTAGAGGATGTGTATGGTAGTATACGATGTGTATGGTAGTATACGATGTGTATGGTAGTATAGGATGTGTATGGTAGTATACGATGTGTATGGTAGTATACTAACGTTTCTAATCCCCCGGAGCGGCGGGCTCAACAATGGGAGGACATAGTTGGCGAGGAGCGGATGATGACGGTGATCATGAGGCGTAGCTGGTATTTGAGCGTGACGTCAGAGAGGACGGCGTGTGTGTTCCAACTCCATCTCATGGCTGTGAGCAGTGGGCGGGGCCTGATTGTGCTGCTCCAGGGCTTACTGCTCTATTTATAGCCTGTGAATGGAACGAGGCCCCCCCCCCGCCCCCGCTGCTGCCACGTGTGGGCTGCAGCGTGTGTGTGTGTGTGCGTGTGTGTGTGCGCCGCAGTCACATTTCTCATGTGGACCTGAACATGCTCCACTTGCCGCCCTGCCTACATGTGATGCGATGTTCATATGAGCTCAGATAGCATCACAGACGCAGAGGGGGAGGTAATACAGACAGGAAGTTATGTTTCTGACACTTTGTGTGACCTTTCACTAAAAGTCAGTAGTGAAACGTTATCAAAACACAAACGATGAGTCTTTATTAATAAAAAAAAATTAAATAAAAAATCACATTTCAGTTTCATGTGAACGAGTGTTGATGAGTCAATGCTGAGAGTGTGAACTTTTAAAAAGGTGTTCAACATGGATGAGACCAAACAATGATGATGATGATGTTGTCTCCGTCATACTGGCTGCTCTTTCATCTTTCATTTTATTTTTTCTGGCCTAATCACACTTCTCTAAACTTTGTCCCCCCCCACCTTGTGTTTCTTCTAGCGGCCGGTTCCTCAGCATCATCATGACAATAGAAAAAATGCTTCAGAGTTGGTTTCCTCACATCAAACCACGTCTGCCGCAGACGGACGACAGCGCCGCCGTCAAGAAGCTGAAGGTAAGGTGTTTTTTAAATAAAAAATAAAAAAGGTCATGACATAATTGGAAAAAAGTTATAATTTTACCAAAAAAAAAGTCAGAATTGAGAAAAAAGTCATGACAAGAATAACCTTATTATATTATGGAGATAAAGGTTTAATCAAGGATCATATTGTGAGAATTATAAATAATATTATTCAATAATAATGTAATTATTATTAGTGTAATTTTCTGAAAGTAGTTGAGACAAATATTTTACGAGTCAGAATGAAGTTATTATATTACAAGAATCAAATCGTTGTATTACATTTATTACGAAAAAGTCATTTTATAAGAATCATCCAATATTTTATTATCCATAAAACTACACTAAGCGAAAGAATTAAGTTTTATAAAAAGTAATATTACAAGAAAAAAGTCACAATTAGGAGAGATTTTAAGAATAGTCCCACACCGTGTGACTTTTACTTCATTATGGTCAGAATGAAGAGAAGCAAGTTCTGAAAAATAAAAAAACTGGAGATTAAGAAGAACACACATTGCAAGAACAGTCGAAGGCTGGGAAAATTTTTACGAGAAGTCAAAGAAAAAGTCATTACAAACATAATTGTAATATTGCAAAAGAATATATTTGTTATTAAGAAAAAGTCCTATTACAAGAATCGTGGAACACTAAAAGAAAAAGTAGTTATTTTAAAAGTATTACGTGGCATAATTGGCATAATTCCGAGATTAGTTATAAGTAAAAGTCATATTGTGGGTGAATAGTTGTAATATCGCAAGATCGCGAATTAAATAAGAAAAAAATCATAATTATGAGGAAAAGAGTTGAAATGTTACAAGAATAATCAAACAAAGTATCTTTTCTAAAAGACTAACGTTGTATAATATTATGAAAATAAAGACATAATCGCTGTTTATGTGGCTTTAAAACGGTGCCATAGAAAAAAATCATCTGAACAATCCTACGGGTCTGTTTATATTTTTATCCGATTTTATATAAACAAAAAAAAACAAGAAAAAACTGAGTCTGGTGAAATCACCCTCCTTGTTGGAGGTAATAAAAGCTAAAAATCCCTGACGGTTTGGCGAGGAGACTGTTTGTGGACACTGGGTTCTGGAGAAGGTCGGTGTTGCGTAAGAGATCCAGGAAGAGGACAATGAAGGTATTAATGCCTCTCTACTGGTGGAGAAGTCCGGGGTTTCACCAGGAGACAGAGCCATGATTTATGAGGGGGAAAAACAGAAAACAGTGTCAGACGCCAGAGAGAGTGGAGTCCACTGAGTCAGATGGATCCAGAGAAGATCCATCTCTGGTGGCGTCCCATAAGTTAGTATGATAGTTCTTGACAGCGGCCTTCAAAGCACAGTTTGAAGCTGTAAAGTTAATTATAGGCTTGATAATAGGTTCTGCTGGTCAACGTGAGCTTGTGGGCCGGTCAAACTAAAACATAACTCAGAGCACAAAAGCTCCATTGCTGTCCAACAGTCCAGTCTGCTCAGCGGGCCCAGAGCCAGAACCTAAGCTCCAGGATCTGATCCACAGTCACTGCATGTGGAAGATTTTATCCCAGGCCTCCTTATTGTTGCAGGTGTGATCCAATCTTTAAAAACAATTTTAATTGGGTGATTATATGCTTCGTAGGGACCTTAAAGTAGGTCATCTCAGAACCGATTTCCTCAATTTTCCTTTTTTTTTTAAACGTTTTGTTTGACCATTTAATAAAAACCGGGAGGGTTATTTGGAGAATATTCCGTGCCGATTATGCGCATGCGCCGCACACCGACACCAAGCATTAGCTGCCATGGCTACAAACATCTCACCACTTTAGGAACCTTTCACCGCAAATGAAGGAAACACAAACTTCGCAATTTGTAACACCAGTAAGGAAAAAATAAGCTTTTGAAGAAGCGTTCTACACAACACAACAAGCTTAATCAGACACTTAATTAATCACCCTGAGTGGACATAGCAAGTCTCGAGATGTTAGCAGAGCGGCTAAAGCTAGCGGGAGCGCAGAGCGGGAGCGCAGGCCCGGCGGGCCGATATGTATATTTATATATTTATATATACGCAGTTGCTTTTATAAACTCTAAGGTATTAAAATCAATTAGAGCCTGTCAGAATTTTAAAAGAAAATGTCAGTCCGTGCACCTCATGCCTCTGTTCATGGACACGGATGTATTTACTTCAACTGTAAAACAACTGTTTGATCTTCTTAACTTATAGTCGGAAAGAGGGTTTGAGGTTGTTTTCTTTCATTGTTTACGTTGAGCACAGAAGTACTCCTCCTGACGTATCGACTTCCTGTTATCAGCAGCTTTGTGGGCGGCGTCACTCTGGGCTGATTGGCTCGTAGACAGGCGCGCGTCTGACGTCAGACCCCTCGTCCTTTCTCACTAATTCAGGGAAGCCTGCAAATAGGGTGACCAGTTCATGTTAGCTCATTTCTTATCTTTTTAGATTTTTAGACTGTTAATTGGTGGAGCACAAACTTCCTGTCATCGCTCTGAAACATAAAAAAGAAAAGAAAAGTGCTTTCCCCATTGTAAATGATTTGAAGTACGATTCTGTTTGAAGCAGACCGGGCCCACCTCTTTTTATTTGGTCTGGTCCTAGGGGGGATCAAACTGAATAGTCAGAAATTCTGGGCTGAATGTGAAAGCACCCTTATACTGTTTGACGGGAGGGTGAAGAGACTCATTGGTGAATGTTGTGGAGTAACTGATGAAGTCATCTCCTTGTCTTCTCTGCAGCATCATCATAGAAGTACCTCCACTCCTCCTCCATTGCCTCTTGTGTCGCTGCACTCCTCCACCCATCTCAAGTGGCTTCACACCTCTCCCATCTGCTCCCTTAAAACTCCTGCATCAACACTGGTCCCGTGTGTCTCATCTCTGAAAGTGACCCAGGACAACGCCGTCTCCTCCAGCACCGACCTCCGCACGCGGCCGCTGCACTTCAAGATCAGCTCCCCGTGTTTGGAAAGACTCTTGCAGGCGAAGGAGAGCATCATCGCTCCCAGACCGGAAGGAGATGGAGGTCACCTGCAGAAAGGACGCTTCATGTGCTGATCCGGGCTGAGATCTGGGTCAGACAGGATGTCGTCACTCAGACTCACGTGGCTTCCTGAAAATATGCAAAGGCCTTAAAAAAAAAAAACAGCATGTTTCAAAGTCGTCTTTTTTTTAAATCTTCAGCAGATTTCAGGTTCTTCAGGAGGATCAGAAAGTGGGAGACCTCCAGGTTTCCTCAGACTGGACTGAGGATGTCAGATGAGATCTTTTGAGGTTCTTCAAGAGGAGAGACTGAAGGAATGGACTTCATCGAGAATCTACACATGAATGAGTGAACATCTGCTGGGGAGACGGTCATACCGGAACTCTTGGACTTTTACCTGCTTCTCTTTAGGTTTTTAATGATTCCACTACCTCGTGCTGACGCCACAACAGTCGGACCACAGCATCTCAGTGGGTTCAGAACACAAGTCTACAAAACATCAGGGCGGGACCACGGACACGTTTCCCCAATATTTATGATCATGGCACAATATGAAAGCAGTTTGAATAACAATTTGCGAAGGTCAGCGATGACAGAGGAGTCACCCACTTAACTATGTTACCTCACAGGAAGAAGGTTCTGGGTTCAAGTCCACCTGTGGATCCTTTCTGTGTGGAGTTTAGGAGTGGGTTCTGTGGCTTCTTCTCACAATCCAAAAACATGTAGTACAGGTGACTCGCCGACTCTAAAGTGCCGGTAGGCGTGAGTGTGAATGTGTGGCACCAGCGACTACTAACCCCGGCTCTGACCCGATGCCAGCTGGGACAGGCTCCAGATCATCCCTGCACAAGATAAGCGATTAGAGAAGATGGATGGAAGGTTAGGAGTTTTAGATTTCCCAGTAGCAGAGGGTTTCTTCATCAGAGGACATTGCCGGGTGATCTCAGTGTCTGAACCACAGCCGTGTCTCAATTGAGGCGCTGCTTCCTTCAAAGTTTGTATTTAAGGACCGAAACGAGTCAGAAGACGTCCGACAGGGTCCCTCCCTATCCCGGGATTCCTTGCTCATCAGTAATAAAAAAAACTTTCCCCCTTAAAATGGAGCGTACGCTGCTTCTGAATTACGCGATTTAAGTGTTCGCCTAAATAAAATTCCTTAAACTTCAAAAGGTGTCTCTCCTGAATGTGGGAGATGTGGTTCTAGTTATTCTGTTACTACGACAACAATAAGTAGTATTACTACACTAAGGCTGGAAGATTAGTTGTAAAAAGATGGCGATCTGAATTTCAGAGTAAAATGCGAACTACAATCATTCTGAAGGATTTTAGTAAAAAACAACCTGCAGCGACGCGCCGCCTGAACTTTTCTCTCCGTCAATGAGGGCGCGGCGTCGGATCAGGTGACACCGATTGAACAACAGGAGTAGTTTCTTATCACTCCTAATCCCTCGGCCCTATAATACAGTGTGTTTTACTAAAAGTCCATCATGGAGTGGCTTCACAGCTGAAGTAGGAAGGGTTTTCTGCAGGATGGCTGCTGACTCGTCAGGAAAGGGGGAGCGGCCGTTCAGGCTTCAGATGAAGTTCAGTACCGAGGCTCCACGGTTCTTCGTCCATAAAGATCAGTTTTTGATGAGTACTCATCAGCTCCAGCTGTCCACGTTGCTAGGCGACAGGAGCAGCACTGGATGGAATCAGGGAGAGCTGGTGACACTCTGTAAAAAGAGCGTCGTCTTTAACAGATCCTAATGCCGCCCCTGAAGCGAGACACAATGTATGATGTCATGAAATAACAGAACAAGCCTACCCCCTGTCTTCTTCAGAGAACGGTCCGTGGACAAATGCTGTGTTTCAAATGGCGTGTAACAGGAATTCTGGTGTTACTCATCATCTTCTCTGGACCGTTTACTTTATGGGTCGCCACAGTGGATCATCTTGCCCTCTCCTCTGCATCTTCCTCTGTCAGACCACCGAACTACATGCCCTCTTTCACTACATCCAGAAACCTTCTCTTCGGTCTTCCGTTTTTCTCCATCTCCAGCCTGACTGCTTTCATACATATCGGGTACCACTCTAACATACTTCTGTCCCTCCACACTTCCTCATGCAATCCCTCAATTCCTCCATCGGCACTCTTTCGTACCCGTTCTCTAAATCCACAAACACACAATCCAACGGTTTGTGGTCTCTTCTATCAGCTCTCTCAAAGCAAACACTTTATCTGTGGGGCAATTTGGCAGGAGTCATGCGAGTGGAAAATTGCTTAAGACAAATTCAGGTGACGCTGCATTTTGAAAGCCTCCCAGCGTGTGGACGTAAAGATCGATATTACTTTTGCGAACGCAGCGTAATAAACTTCATGCTGTGTGGTTCAGTAGATGACTGTTGGGTGAACTGTCCCTTTATGAGAAAAACACTCCTCAGCTGCTTAGGTCATCACGGCAGCAGATTAAAAAGACGTCGAGGTTTTCTCCATGTACATAGTTTTGGTTCTTCGGCCTTTGTGATATTTTATACTTCTGAAATAAATGTGACTTTGCTTTCTGAAATATTTCTCTTTTTTTCTTTTTCTCACCGTCAGACAGAAAACCTGAGACCAGCATCAATTATTCTGCATTTATTGTTTTTATGCTTTGGGAAACTGCAAAGGCAAATGAAAACAATAAATATGGATAGAATGCAAAACATTTTCCTAATGAAGCATTTTACACAATGTACAATATTCTCTCTCCTCAGCCCGGTGAATATTATTCTATACACGTCTCAAACTACATCAGACCTCCATGCAGAAACCCCGATAATGGGATGTGGAGAAATGGAAGAAAAAAGAAAAGAAAAAAGAAAACACTAAATGCACTTCTCGTGTGGATTTGTGTCCTAAAAATGACTGATGAACCATGATGAGAGCTGAAATCTGTGCTGCTTCAAAGAACATAAAAGGTTTTAAAAGTGGCGTCTCTGCTCAGGATTCCCTAAAAGTGGTTCGGTGACGACAAACCGTCAAAGACCGGTGGCCAGCGTCAACCGCCTGTGTCAGTAGTCCGTGTCTGAGCCCTCGGCGTTGTCGACGTTCCGGGAGAGCATGTAGTTGTCCATGTCGATGGAGCGGCAGTTGTTGATGGCGTAGCGCAGCCGCTCCGCCATGACGGTCTGGCTGGAGTACGGCGGCAGGCGGAGCTGGAAGAAGCAGGTCTGGGAGGTGGGGAGGCTGTCGTACGGCTGTGGAGGAAAAACACACTGGGGTCATCCGCTGGTTCACTGCAAAAACGGCCAGACTATAAAGACGCTAAACGCTCTTCAATGACGATCAAATAGAATTGAGATGAGCAAAAAATCTGCCAATTGGGTCAGAACATTTTGGATTTGGTTAGAATTCTTCAAAAGCAGCAGAAAAATGGAGCCGCTGAAACACAGTAATGGCCCTACAAGCAGACAAAAAGCTGGTATTTATTATCACTGATAACGCGGGGAGGCTCAAGGACACTGGTAGACTGCTGGGCTCAAACCAGCAACCTGCTGATTCTTTGACTGGGAGACAAAGACTCCTCCCACTAAACTGCAGCCGCCATAACAAATTTAGCTAAATTACAAGCCTTTAAAAGTAATTTATTTAAGATTCACCAACTTATGAGTATTTTAGTTCCTTGATTGAGCTGAATTTAATAATGCATATTTTTACAGATCAATAATTAGGAGAAAAGAAAAATTGGTGCCCTAAGCAGAATTTGGCAATAGTGACCGCAACCACTTATAAAAAAAAACAAACACAAACACATTTGCGAATGGTGCAGCGATCTCTGCATCTCACACTGACCTCTGACCTCATGCACTACGGCAACCCCTTCTAGCATTTAATCTCTCCACGGGATATTCATTACCGACATCTGCAATGTCATTTTGACGAGTTGTAATTCCAGTCAGATGATCTCTAATCCCCTCGATTCAAGATACCTACATATTTCCTTTTAGATATCTCAAATTTAGTTTTGACTAATCTGAATGACGTTATATTTATCTTTAACTGGAATCGGACCCGTCAAAATGATGTAGTAGATACCTAAAATTATAGGGGAAAGGATATCTTGAATTCGAGTTCCACCTAATAACAATAAAGGAAAAAGGTGGAATCGTGTCTCTCTGATGTTCCCGTCTTCATCTGGAGGTGATCTGACTCTCAGGATGTAGTAAACAAAATCTCTATGTAATGTAACACACAGATGTTTGTTTTTAGCCAACATAAATACAGGATTAAGTTCTGATTATACGTCTAGTCTGAGTCATGGAAGGAACAAAAGCTCTTCATCATAGCTCACCACAGCTAACTACATTTTCATACTGAAGAAGAAATAAACATGGTGTTTTTACGGCTGCTGAATTTACAGAAAGTTAGCGGGAACGATTGATAGCGAGGTAATTAGCTTAGCATAACTTAGCATTAAATAGAAACAGAAGGCTGGGCTAATACACCTACTAGAAGATAGAATGACAAGATAGAACGATCCATGGGACAAAAGATAGATAGATGGAAAGATTGATGAGAACACGAAAGACGGACAGAACAAGCTAGAATAGACAAGATAGACTGAAATATAGAACCATAGGTGGATGGAACAAAAGACAAGATAGATAGATCAGTAGAAAGAAGGACAGAATGAGAGATAGAACGATATACAGATGGACAGGATGAGAGAAATATTGAAAGACACATAGATGGATAGAAGAAAACTTTGAGTAAAACAGCCTGAGGCGTAGAATAATGGTTGGAGTGTTTAAAGTTGGGAAACCGTGAACAAACAATGTTGCGGTCCAGGAAACTGACGACTTTGCTAATCCCTCGGGACCAAAAACCTCAGTGTCTAAATGAGGAGATGATCTGCTCTCGTGTGATTATCCCCACGTGTTTGGTCAGTTCCTCCTACTGGTTCACTCACCCTGTCCACCTTCATGATCTGGAACCTCTGCGAGATGTCGGCCGTGTTGGCGGGCAGCCTGGAGCGTCCGGAGACGAAGCGCATGAAGAGGACTCGCTCCTCGTTGGAGAACTCCTCCAGAGTCTGCCAGAACCACTGCACCAGGGAGTGCTGCTCGTCCACTTCCCTGTAGCGCACCACCTTCTTCAGCACGTCGCAGCAGATCTCAGGCATCCCGCACACCATCTGCTCCAGCTGCTTGGCCGTCAGCAGGGAGAGCAGCGGCACCGGCACGATCCACGACATGCCTTCACGCACCGCCGCCACCTGAGGGACAGGAAGAGACGTTACGTCTGCATTCAGGGTCGAACACATGTCTTCTAGACCCACCAGTGTGAAGTCACATCTGTATACGACTATCCAGTCGTACAGAGTTCTGCTTTTGATAGATACTCTTATCTATATTATCTCAGATAGATACTCAGGGAGTTTGTTGGAGTTGTCAGTAGAGTTAGAGGCAGGCAATAACATAAGAAGAAAAAGGTTTTGGCCCTTGGCAGAGGTTTCACTCGGAGTACTTTCTCTGGTTTTTAAACTTGAATTATCAAAGTTTTAATCAGACAGTACAAACAGTACAGACAGACAGTACAGACAGACAGTACAGACCGTACAGACATACAGTACAGACAGTACCGCAGCAATAAATTAATAGGAAATATGCCTTGGAAAGAGGTTTGAGGTATGGATACATCGCAGTAGTTAGTAAGTTAGTGATAGTAGGAGGTAACTCAGAGCCATTGCCTTTGAAAATCAATATTAATTGGCAATTGTTGTTTTCCAAATCTTCATAAAGACTTTATTCTGAGGTCACATGACCGCATTACCTGGAAAGCGTAAAGAATAAGTGAAACATCGTAAATCAGTTGATGCAGCTATGAGACTCATGATCTGTGATGAACATTCAGATAGTAAGGATGTCCTCATTAAAGCGCGAGTAACGGCCGCGGTAATGAACCTGTTATCTCGAGAAAACTGCTGCGTGTTTTCTCCTGGAGTTAAGTATCTTATTATCTCGAGCTAACGGCCCGAAATAATGATTTGCCACTGTGGGCGTTCTCGGCTTCCACAAACACGACACAACAGAAACAATGGAAGAGATGAGTAACACGGCGGCTTTGAGAACAGGATGAAAAATGTTCTAAGGTGAAACCAGCAAAACAGACTAGCGCCACCTGCAGGTATGGAGAGTTACTGTCTCTCACAGAGGCACAGCATGGACGTGCTTTTTGACCTTTGGCATCTATGTGGTGAGTTTTAGTGCAACTTTATGGTTCTGCAAAACAAGACATGAGGCGATGTAGAGATCAGATTCTGTCGGTAAAGTGGAAATCTGACAATTTATATTTTAATCCAATATCTTACAAAAAGCCAAGATGTCCTGGAATAAAAACCAACCCAAGAGATTCCTCTCTTGGAGGAGGATAATCCCTAAAATCTGGAAAGCCGTCCAGACATTACCACATAGTTCAACAGAGAAAATATGTGATTGGGCGGAGTAACCCTTTAAACCCAATAAGACTGGTTCAAATTAAATGTAATTCTTTATCCCGGCAGGAACAACAGGGGAAATATGTGAGGATGAAGAGCAGCATAAACTTTGAATCCTGCGTCAGTGCAACTGGAAGTTCCAGGATTAAATTAGTCAGGAGAAACAAGAGACTGATCCTCAGTAAAACCTTCTGTTGAAAAAGAAACACGTGGAGCTGCAGCGTCGCACGGGCGCCGTACCTGTCGACCAATCTCGTGCAGCCGGTACTCAATAGCTCGTTCCACGTATTCCTTTCTGTTGGAGAAGGTGAGAGGGATGCTGTTTCCTCCAGGGATGATGGGCACCATCTTGCCATCGGCGCTTTGCCCGACAAAGGAATCCAGAGGAATCATCTGGAAAACACAATAAATAATCAGCTGTTACTAAATGCAGCAGAACTGATGAGTCGCCTTTTGATCAGGTGGAGAAATATTTCATTGTCATACAAAGAAAAGATCTTCACCTAATTTAGCACAAAATGAGGGAAAAACTGCTGCTGTATATTTGTTTTATACTTTTCAGATGGAAACAGATGTTCCGCTGTGGAAACCACTGAAGGGAGCTGCCCAAAGAAAAAGAAGAAGAAGATCTACCATTCTTTAGCAAAGTTTTGGGAAAGGTGGCTTTAAAAATCAGCTCTATTCCATGACCGCCCCCATTCCATGACCGCCCCCATTCCATGACCGCGTTGGGCTTCCATAAATCAGTGCATGAGTGACCACCTTTGAAAGTCGAATGAAAATAAAATAAAGACGCTTCAGCTTGGAACCAAATCAAAGACACAAGATTGTTGGAGCAGAACACATCTCGGGTCAACGGAACATGGTAAGAAAATGTATGTATGGGCTGTTGAACATCAAACAGACACACGGGCTGGCCATTACATTAAAACCACCTGCCTAACGTTATATGGTTCCCTTTTCTGTCACTAGAAGAGCCCTGTGACGCACTGATAAACCTACATTTTCATCATTTGTGTTAAAGAAGCTCTTCTGTGTGGATCAGACAACAGGAACAAGCCTTCCGCATGACCTTATCTCATGTCCACCGGATGTCCTTCCTTGGATGACTCTGGCAGGAAGTGCTAACCACTGCAGACTAGGGACACCCGATAAGACCTGCAGGTCAGGAGCTGCTCTGAACAAATTACAGTTTGATCCTCCTCAAAGTCGCTCAGATCTGCACAATTTCCCATTTTTTTCTTGTTCTGACATCAACTCCATTCAGCAGGTTTGAGCGACCAGCAAAGATACATGGAAGTCTTCGAAATAATCATAAGCAGTTCTAAAGAACATTCTCATCCCAGAATTCAGCTGCTGTGAAATGTTGTGCAACGACTCTCTGTCAAAGGTTTCCTTCGGATGAATCCCGATGCAGCTGATCGGTTACAAAAGCTCTCATTTATCTCTTCCTTCATTGCTGGCATGGCGAGCAACATGAGACGCTCACGTTGAGACATTTGACAGCTCGTCTAGCAGAAACAGCAGACAAGGAGATTCTTTCTCTAGCCCTCGTCTCATGCCAGGGCAGCAGATGCAGGTCCTTCCTCTCCTCCCTGGGCCTGCCAGACGGAGCAGGCCTTGGCAGTGTTGCAGCTATGAAACTCCCCCTTCTTCTCCTCCTCCTCCTCCTCCTCCTCTGCAAGGCTGGGAATGGGGCCAAATATCCGGCAGGCAGGATATGCTGCATCAACAGCGGCCCTGACATTCCTGCAGGCTGGAGGCCTTCCAGTGCCGGGGTTGTGTGAGGTTGTTTGGACAAAAGAGGGGCTTTCGGGACATGTTAGCTTTCGAGCGCTTGAGCCAGTCTGTCTGTGGTTTTGGGGTGTGGTGGGAGGGCATCAGCGCTGGTCAGAGCCGCAGTCTCACTGTTGCTTTATCATGGGCGGGGGAGGAAATGCGCGTACCGGAGCAGCAAGGGGAGCTGATTTCCGTTGACATACAGAACTTAAAACTAGTTTGAGCCACTTCAGCGTCGCTGTATCCTAAATCTGGGGTTTGAACACGGTGGCTACCGCAGCAAATATTAAACTCCTACGAATCCCATCAGGTTGACTGCTGGTTCCTGTCAGCGTCACTGGGGAGGGCCGTGACTGTGCTAGGTGACATCAATTGAAGTTTGTTTTGGTTTGCTCACTATGGGAATAAAAACAGGCTCATGAGGCTGTGAGCTGGCTGACTATTATCTTTTACGTGTGATACTGACGAGTCCAATGTTCACATGGCTGAGGAGGAGGAGGAGGGATTCTATGAGACTGGACTTTGTGCTGTGGAACCCAAGAGGAAGCTTAAACACAGTGGGGGCGGAGGGGGGGGCAGTGGTGCAGTTTTATGGAGGGGTGGAGGCTCTGTGAACTGGTATTTACTGCGGCGTTGTCAACAATGCGGACGAACGCTGATTCAATTATATAAACAATAAGTTCCAGTCTGATGACTTTAACAATGAAGATTCCACGTCTGTGTGCAGCTGGAACGTTCGCCTTTATTATACACTTATTCTCTACTGTTTATGGGGTATGTCACAACATATCTTTAGTTGTCTCCTTCACATTAGAAGTATTTTAGACTCAACACAGATAAATTACCACACCTATAAACCTCTGTGGATTGTTGCTTTCACAACGAGACCATATAATAAATCAAGCCACAGTGTTTATACCGAGGTATCTGTGCTTTAAATATCTGGGTGAGAGGACTGGAGTGGATTTTTAACGCTGAAATATGAGCCGTTTTTGACCATAAAAATCAATTTGACAGAGATCTATTGTATTTGGTCCTGTGAGTGGAAGATTTAATAATAAATAGTAAACTTATCGCTGCTCTCTGTTGGACAACCTACGTAATGGTGAGTCTGACTCAAAGAGACTGTTTGGACCAGAAGGTGGATCAGATCACAGGTCCATCAGTTCTGATCTGGTACTATAATGTGACCTGAACATGTGACATGAACTCTTGGACCAGGCAAATGGAGACGGCTGTAAAAGCAGCCTAAAAGTGTCTTTTCTCTCCAAGGAGACTTTAGATGTTTGGAAGACTTCTACTGTAAATCCTTACTGTTTCACTAAACATCCGTAAGCAAGAATAACATACAGAATAACCATATGAAATAGTTGAATTACTCAAAACTATGTCGGCTGTGGAAAAATTCTGTTTTCTGGGATCCACAATTTCCGAAGGCCTAAAATGGGCACCATCATGAAAAGACGCAGCATAGGTGTTCCATGCTGTGCATCCTCGGGACCTTCAACATCAACCTCAGCAGCCGCCGATGCTGCACAGTTTGATCTCTGCACGTCCATCACCGTCAGGTTTGAAACGGCTGCCACAGAGGACAGGAAGAGACTCAACTGGACTGCAGAAACCCCCATTAGAGCCAACTTGTCATGCATTCAGGATTTATACATGTTCTGGGTCAGGAAACATCATCACAGACTGTTCCTATTTCTCCCCTCTGGCAGGCACTAAAGAACACTGGACACGCAAAGACAAACAGATGCAAGAACATTCTGAACGACTTTCTTCACATTCTCTTTAGGTGAGCACATACTTTGTCGATAGAGCAGATTCTGAAATAAAAGATGGCTGCAAGATGTACCAAGATGAGGCTCACCCTCTACTCTACACCCTTTTTACCCAGTTGAGGGAGTTGAGGGAACTAAAATGAGCAGAACTTCCTTAGAGGCTGAGGTTGAACTTCTCTCCCGGTGCGATAAGAAGCGAGCTGACCTATAGTCTCTCTGTGTGGTTAACCAGCTGCACTGAGGCGGAGCAACGGGCTACAGGCAGAGGTTGGTGAAAACCTCTGGAAAAATCCTCCGGACCAAGAAATCGCTACTTCGGCTCCTGCTGCCTGCGCCGATACCATCATACAGGACCGGTACCACCCAGTACACCACCTGCTCCTACTTCTGTCCTCTGGGAGACGATACAGATCATTCTGTGCCCGAACCACCAGGCTGGTAAACATCTTTTTCACCCAAGCAGTCAGGCTGCTTAACAAACTCCCCAGCCTATCTCTCCCCCACCCCCTCACCACCCCGCTCCACCCTGTTTTATTGTCCACCTGATGAATAAAGGACGCTTAATCGCTGGATCTCATCAACTTCCTCAATATGTAAATAAACACGGATCACTGGGACAAACAGATGGAATGTTTGTTTTTTCACATAAAAACAGAAATAAATTCATGTATATTTGTTGAGTTTACAACGAGTTACTTTCATAGTAACTCAGCAGTTACTTGTAGTAAAAGTTGTGGTGACATCATAGTAAAAGTAGTAGAAACAGTTGTAGTAAAAGTAGTAGTAGTAGTAAAAGTAAATCGGTTGTAGTAAAAGTAGTAGTAGTAGTAAAAGTAAATACAGTTGTAGTAAAAGTTGTGGTATCAACATAGTAAAAGTGTAGTAAAAGTAATATAGTCCTGTTGCAGTAAAAGTTGTGGTTTTAGTGACGAGACGGAGATGAGATGAATCAGCCGTATTTGAAGGGAACGTAAACAGGACGGCCTTATCGAGCCACTGTGATGCCTTCAGTCTTCAAAAACAACCTTCGGACGATGCAGGAGGTTGGAGAAACTTCAGAAACAAAATGACTCTCACAATAAGCTGAAGTGATATACATACACACACCCATATCGACATTGCATTCTTAACGACGTGTGTGTTGGCCTGACATGTATGCATATATATATATATATATATATGCATATATATATATATATATATATATATATATATATATATATATATATATATATATATATATATATATATATATATATATATATATATATATATATATATAT
>VRLP01008791.1:0-15298 GCA_009660295.1 Lophius piscatorius
TTACATTTATGGAACTATTTCATAGAAAACAATTTGGTCTTACTGATGCTTTTGTTTTGGAAAACCATTTTAACGAGATAAGAGTTTTCATAAATGTGGATTTGCAGATAAAAAGGGAAATGTGTGATAAAAGGTCGGTCAGGTTGAACTATTGGCCGCCACCACCACAGATCCTTCAAGATCTGTGGTGGTTCATTGTAGTCCAAAGTTCCCACAAAACTTCTTCAGCGTTGGTCCGATTTTGTCCAGAACTGGTTCAAGTCAATCGACTCGAAATCTTAGATATATCAAATTTTTACTTCAATAGTTCCTATTTTACTCACCAGGGGGAGTTTTTTAACTAGACATTTAATTTGAGGAGTTCCATCAGGGGGATTGCTTGTACAACACAGGGGATTAGGGGCTTTTCCTCTCCTGCTCTAAGGGATGACAACGTTCGCCTAGTTTTTAAATGAAAATAAACAAAAATGTTATGATCTTTGTCATCATCATCATCACTAGAATAGTTTTGCTTGAAAACACAATTTCCCTTTTATAAATTACAATTTCACAACATTTATCCAAATGGTAACTTCTGTTATTAGATTTGAAACATTCCTTAAGTAACTAAAAAAACAAGCTGGATGTGAGTGAAATCTGCATTTTACTGATGGGTTTCTTCTAAATCTCATGTATCCTGATCTGTGAGAACCTTTAACGATCTAATTTCCTGTCCAGGAAGTGTTTTTATACTTGTTGTTTACAGCGATGAAGATGGATCTAAGGGAGAAAAAACTTATCAGATAATAACAATAATTAGACAATCTTATCAGAAGTGTATATATATAATAAAAATTGACTTCTGATATCTTAACTAATGCTATAACCGTAAAAATGTATACAGTCACAAAACGTTTGTTTTTTTTCTTCCCTTTCGGATCAGGATCTAGTTTTCGTTTACATATAACTTCTTATCTTTCCCATTTGAAAGATGTATCATCGCCTCTGCATGGTGGAGGCGACTGAATACATATTTACTTCCTCATGAATACATTCTCGTCTTCAGCACACGTCGGTGGGCCGCCGTGACTTCTCGCCATGTTTGCATCTTTATTCTACTCATTTAAATAACGATAAATCAGACGGTTGAACTATGAACGGCACAATGTATATGTGTGTGTATATCTCGATGGGTAGAGGGCGACACGGTGGCGCAGTGGTTAGCGCTGCTGCCTCACAGCAAGAAGGTACCGGGTTCAAATCCACACCTGCCGGCCTTTCTGTGTGGAGTTTGCATGTTCTCCCTGTGTGTGCGTGGGTTCTCTCCGGGGACTCCGGCTTCCTCCCACACTCCAAAAACATGTGATGTAGGTGAATTGGCGACACAAAAAAATTGCCCATAAGTGTGTGTTGTTGTGTGTCTGGCAACTTGGCCAGTTCATCACAGTAGTGCACCTGCCTCTCGCCCAATGTTAGCTGGGATAGGCTCCAGCTAACATTGGGTGTGTGTGTATATATGGATATATATATCCGTATATGGATCTACATACCCATATATACACACATCCATGTGTGTATCCATACACACACTGATATATACGAACATAAAATAACAGTATGTTATTCAACAAATGGAGTTGGAAATGATGACAATGAAATCATTGTCATCCTTATTATAAATTCAGAGAACATCCCATAATGTTATCGGGGATGAGCTCTTTCCTCGCCGTACGAGGCGTCCGCCGCGCTCTGACTAGACTGAAGGGTCTCACATACGTAATCCCCTCTTTTGTGTTTGTGAAATGATCAGCTCTGGCGATAAACGGCGGTCGCTCAGAACCAATCCTCGCTCAGACACTCGGTACCTGCGGGGGCTGGCGGGAATGAGCGTCGGCTTCATGCAGTCGGCCTCCTCCTCGGCGGTAAGCAGCTATAAATACCGGCAGCCGGGCAGCAACAGAGTCAAACGCAAAGGTGGAATGTGGAGGGCGTCTGCGGTCGGTACTGGCTTCTGCTGCGAGGGATCTGTGAGTCACGGAGAAGACGCTATTTGGACCCCGGAGCCTCCCGCGACCTCCTGACCTCGCTGCCACTCGATCTCCCGACCGCAGACTCACGCCGCCGCCTGCGCCTCGACAGCCTCCGAATCCAACGTCAGTGAGAATTCAGCGGTTGCCGTGGTTACGGTCGATTCTATGAGATGAAAGAAACTATTCAGACGCCGGTTCTGTCTGACAGGCTGGTTCTGAAGGTTTGAGTTGTCCTCGTTCGCTCCATAGATCCTATTCAGAAGTTAAAGGTGTGAAATCCTTGGAAACCTCCTTACAGCATTTGGAATCATGAGTTCAAGCGTCGTTCATTTCTATTTTATTTCCGTAACTCATGTTCTGTATCGAAGATCGGACCCATAATTATATATATTTATCTTTATTCCATAACATGTCTATTTATATATATACACACACATACATATATCTTTAACATTCCTTTAGTGTGTATTTTTCACGTTATTAATCCAGTTTGCTCTATTCTATAATCGCTGATGCAATTTTTAAATATATGACCCGGTACATGGATCGTATAGGAGAAAAATAGCGATCCCCCTGATTGAACTCCTCAACCTAAATGTGAAGTCATGTCTATGAGGTTTTCATAAAAAAGCTCCCCCTGGTGGCTCAAAGATGAACTATCAGAGTCAAATATGAGATTCATTTGCGATAGATTTGGACAAAATCGGACCAACGGTTGAGGATTTACTGCCCAAAAACTTTTTTGGGGGGGTAAAGCTCCCACTTATGTTTCCCAAAATCAATCCAGTTCTTCCTCACACTAAGATCTATGCGGGTATTAACGTGTAAAATGTTCCATGACATGGTTTTTGAGTTACGGTGTTAGGATGAAGGATCTGCGGCGGTGGCGATGATGATGATGATTGGATGCACACAGATTTCTCACTTGACTGCGTCGGTATAAAATCCTTTTACTTTCAGTAAACATGAAAATTGTTTTTTTTCTCTCTTCATTTTAATTTTGCTCATTTCAAATATACGGAAGCAGATTAGGGCCACCTGATTCTTTTTATTTATTTATTTTTTTGTTACTGGTTACAAATCCAAGAATAAATTCAGTCAGAGTTAAATAAGAAAAAAAGTAAATTTGTTTTGTTGTTGCATGAATCGTGGCACATTGCTGGAAAACCGTTTGCGGTTCCGATGCTTCGGGTTGTTTACGTGTCGGGTTAAATCGTTACCAGCAACGTCGTTGCCTAAAATTCCCCGAGTCAGCAGCAGGAATGGAGGCTGTCACATTACTGTGATTTATGAGCAGCTTCCTGTTACCAGCTGAAACATGACGTGGGTTCTACTGAGACCCGACCGGCAGGCCCGGCTCATTTATCGCCCTACATTGCATGAATGTGGATCGGGCCTGCAGCTGCCTGAGGCGTATCGTCTCTTATTGGTTTTCCAGACTGGTGTGTACATAACCCTGAGTTCACAGAATGTGATGCCGCGGTACGCCGGGTTTCAAACGGTTCTGCTCCTGCTCAGTTCTGGACAGAAAGAGTTATGATTCTCCTGCAAGCTCCGAGAATACGCATTAAAAGAAGCGAAGAAGCGACGGCATCCGCTAAACAGGTGTTTAACTTGTCGGGCTAACTGTCACGTCCGGAGAGTTTTATCCTGGTTCTGGTTCTGTTTTGCCCTGTTGAGACTTTTTTTTTTTCAGTTGCTCGTCGTCTCTGCTAGCGGCGCTGGAGGATGATTGGCAGCTGAGGCTGTGTGCTGGTGGTGTTTACTGCTGGAGATGCCGCGGGATACTTGGACTCAGCAGCGCCGCTCTAAATGTGATTGACAGCTCGTGCTGCTGAAATATCAGTACGGTCCGGTCCGGCTCTCTTAGATAAACGGTGATTTAGTGCACTATAAATAAAACCGACACGACCAACGTGTCAATTATCAGCCATAAAGTTGATCATGTATTTATAGTGTAACATAATGACACCAGCACCGTCGCTGTTAGCACCGGTGTCAGAATGTGGGCTTTTTAGGGCGGAGCTAAAGCCTCACTTCCAGCTCGCTTTGTCGGACCCTTGAGCATCGGATCCATAAGCAGGAAGGAGTCCTTCGAGTTAATAGTGGAGTCCCTCAGGGTTCTGTGCTTGGACCAATATTATTCTCCCTATAAACGGCAACATTATCATGAAACACTTTCCTTCTTATGCAGACGATACGCAACTATATACACAATGAAACTTATCGTGTAACTGAACCTGGGGTGTGTTGAGGACATAAAAGTCTGGACTAGGTGAAAGTTTAAACACTCGTCTGAGATATCGGCTGTTCTCATCAGGTGGTCACATCCATCCGATAGAAAGGTGACGCACTTTCATTGTTAGACCCTCATCTTCTTAAACATAATGTTCTCTTTACAAACCATCAGCGTCCGGTTCTTCAGAGATTCCCCAACTTCACCCGCCTCTTCAGTTTCATCGGTCTCAGTAGAGCCATTAGTCTCAGCCGTGTCTTCAGCCACCACCACCATCTGGACCCCGCGAGGAGATTTATCCTACTGCATCATCAATTCAAGCGTCTGATATGAAAACAGATTCTAGCACACAAGAGTTTGATCATATTTGCTGTATTTATTTTTAGTGTAAGCATAGGTTATGTGAAAAACAGCGACAGATACACGTTGTCACTGCCGTGAATGTTGCTACGAGTCAAACAATCAATACAAGTGAGTTCAAACGACTCCCACATTCATCGCCGTTGGCCTCCGAGAGACTCCTCCCACTCTTAATAATCATTCCACGGATCAAACAGTTTTTGGAGCGGCTATCGCGTCATAGTCCCGTCATTAAAAACAGCTTCTTTTTAAATATCTCCCCCCCCCCCCCTTTTTGGACCAAAAGATAAATAAAAAAATATATTTACAGATAAAAGGTGAACACTCATCACTTGTAAAAGACGCCGTCGTTTCTTTCCAAACGCCATAAATGAAAAGGTGATAAGAGGGGGAAACAGAAATGACTCCTAACAGAACAACTCTCACACACACAAGAAGATCAAAAGATATATCCATGTTTATATGTCTATATATATATATATACATATATACACATATATATATATGTATGTATATGTGTGTGTCGGTATCCATATATATTCTGTATATATGCTTCTCTACAAAAAAGCGGGTTTACTCCGTCTATGAGTAAATACATTCTACTCTACAATCACTGACAACAGCGTACATTCCCGACCGACCGACCGACGTGGTTTGATGGTTTATCGTCAACAATCAGAGGATCATGACCAGCAACATGTGAATGTAAAACTCTGTGTGTGTGTGTGTGTGTGTGTGTGTGTGTGTGTGTGTGTGTGTGTGTGTGTCTCGCACACACTCGGAGAAGAATGATGAGCTCAGCAGTCCGTCTGCTTCAACTTTGCCTCGGCAGTTGAAATGTGACCCGCGTCTATTTCTGCCGCCTCGTAGAAGAAGCTTTCTCTACGCCGCTCGCCAAATCTGCGTCCGGACAAATTTAGCTTCTATGTTGATGCGCAGAAACACGGTTTTCCTCAACAGACGGTGAATCGGACCGAGACTATGGTGGCGACTTCTACAACGCCAAAAAAAAGGACGCTTTACACGATTGGGCGAATTATGGCTTGCGATACGGACAAAATCAAATATCACATTATTGTTGACCAATTATCTCGACGTTGTGACGATATTAAGGGCATGGGGGGGAAATCTAATATCAGCAGAAGGGGGGGGGACAAGAAGGGATTTGATAATTAGATATTGGCATGAAAACATCTACAAATCGCTACTTTAATCAAGTTTCTCTCCAAATGCTTCATTTTAAAAGATAACATTTGAACACGACGTCATTACGATGAGGTTATAATTCTGCTTCGCACCGAAACTGGGTTTTACAGATTAGACATTGAAAGCATCACGCAGTACATCTCAAGGCAATGTGATGCTAACAGCTACGTTAGCGAGCTCTGCTGCCGATGTCAGCAGTAAACATTTGTCGGATTTGATTTGTTGTTTACAATTTAGCACCGTCAGAGTTGCTAGTAGTTTATTTTTTATGAATAAGATAACCCACGGCGCCACATCATCTCAAAGGGCGGACAAAAGCGGGTCGGCTCAAGGCTGCGCCGGAGGACGGACACGGACACTGCTCACCCTAAAACCTAATCACGAACCAGATAAAGGCTCGGTGTCTCTGGTGTCCGAGAAAATCCTGACCCGCACAACAGACCAGAACCAGCTCCTCAAAAGCAAATCTACATCATTCTCTTTCACTTTTTGACCCGACTCGAGGCTGAAGAGGCGCCACAGGGAAGCGGAACCGGAACATGAAATCCAAAACCCTGACAGCACGTACGTACGGCAGCTTCTACATCACAGAAAGCTCCAGAAGTTCACGAGTCGTCACGACTCCTAAAAGCCGAACTGGACCTGCTGTCAGACCGCCGCTACTGGACCTCCAGGAAACATAAAAGTGCCATCGGTTACGTGCAGCGCTACACACGGCCCATCATGGCGCTCCGATAGAACAATTTAAGGGCGGTGCTGGAGGGTTTTCTCCACTATTAATGGCTCAAATCCTGAAGTACAGGCGCGGTGTGAGACTCCCAGCACGGACGGTACAATCTTAGACGTTTGACCACACGGATGCTTCTGTGTCGAAATATTTGCATATGTGTGTCAGGTGACCCTGAGAATGATGACTGTGTTTTGTGCTTCTTTGATTTACAAGTGGGCCGGCCCACTGAGAGGCCGGCGCTCCTGGAGGGAGGGCTGTGTGCGTTAACAATGGCCGCCACGTTATCCTGGTTCATAGCGACCTGTGAGAAATGTTTCGAGGGGAAACGATGGAGCAGGGAGAACATATATCAGGAAACACAACAAACGGTTCCCTCCGGAAGATTTATAGAACATGTGACATTCAGAATCTGCCGCCATGAGTCCGTTCTCTCGAGAAAAATGAAGTGTTACAGTGGAGGTTTCTATTTTGGGGTCAGTACGCGTGGAGGGCGTCTGATGATGTCACCTGGTTGTGGAGCATTGTGGGAAAAAGCTGGAAGAAGCTTCATCTCCTTCTGTGCCTCTATTTTCTTTCTACGTGTACGAAATAAAAACTACAGGAAGGATTTGTATGGTGCGATTAAATGACGCTACTTGTTTGGCAGCATTCATAATAAATAAAATAAACTAATAAGCGGTGGGGAGGGGTGACGTCCCAATGTGGCTGTTGCTGCCTTGGGTCCTTTGATGTTCTTTCGGGGCCGGACCTTGGGGCTCCGTTTCAAGAGTTCCTGTGATGTTCTTTTTGGGTTTGAGCTGGGGTCTCAGTGGGCCGAACAGAGACGCTGAAGTGGAAGGGGCAGGAGACGACTGCAGAGTATTTGAGAGATCCTCAGAGAGTTTGTCGGAGTTGTCTGTAGATTTAGATGCTGGCAGTAACTCAGACATTAATTTTTCCTTAATCCTGGGTACTGTTGTTGTTGTTGTTGTTGTTATATATTTTCTTTTGTATCAAAGTTTTGTTTCTAGGTCATTACCAGAGGATCGCACTCATGACATTTTTGGTGAGGATTAATTGTCATACAAATTATTGCGATTAAGGATTTAACTCTGAAGTAACTCTTCACTAACTAACAGTTTTGGTCTAAGTACAATCACTAAAGAAGAAAATACATCTTTAAGCTCGTTTATATTAAGACTCGTTGAAAAGCTTCTATACTGGTTAGTTTCATCGACAGACAAGTTTTAAAGAACTCCGATAAATTAGTGGGTTGGTGGATCTATAGAAGAACTACGTTTTTACGATTGGATGATTATAAAGAAAAAATCTGCTATCTGTTTCCATTTGGATTAAAACCAAAACTTCCCTGCAGCGATGTTTGACTTTGTCACCAAACGATCCGTCATGCTACGCTAAAGGCTAATTTCATCTTCCACTCAAAGCAGAATCTGCAAACATCAAACGTTGGAAAACGACTTCCATCAATCTGTTTTATGCCGACAGCTGGAGTCGATTATCACGGTCCTGAAAAATCTTTGTGATTACTTCATATAAGTGCAATTATATGATTATATAATAAATGTGACGGGCATACTTAAGGATAAGAAAAAGCCAAAGCGTGATTTCTTATACAAAGTACCTGGATTATATGTTTTTTTAAGTTGGACCTCACGATTATTCTCTGTGTCTAATTTCATTATTACACGTATGGATAAAAGGTTAAAAAATATATATATATCAATGCTGAGCTGACAACGTGACCTCAGGTCGTCATGCCAACCCATCAAGATGACGGGGTCAGCGATGAGGGCGACTCCGTCTGAGGGGAGATGAAGAAGATGCTCGCTGAGGTTTGACTGTCTGCCTTATTAATGTCGGCCATCTGGACCGAGACGACCGGGGCAGCGGCGGGGAAATTAGACCAAAGTCCTAGTTGATGCTAGAAATCATGTGACGTTCACGTCAGCGCGGAGCAGCGGCCAGGATTCCAGCGATGACAAGATGACTTCCTGTGCCCCTGAGATTAGATGAAAAGCCCCGCAACGAAAACACGCAGAGTCCGCGGACATGAATGTAGTTTCTGCAGGACCTCCCGGGATGTTGATGCCGCCGCCGCCGCCGCCGCCGCCGGTCGGAGCAGTAAGACGATCCCGGCGCTAATTTATCCCTTTAAACTCCAGCCGGGTTTGATCCTCGTGTGTAAACAAAGATTAGCAGACGAGGTGAGTGGAAAGCTGAGGGCTGGCTGTCGTTGTTGCAGCGAGGACTATTAACCTCGCAAAAGGTTTCCCAACGCCACTTAGTTCCCCTCTCGGATTCTCCTTCAATCAAATTTAACATTAAAATCATAACGGTTATAATAGTTGTGACAGTCATTCCATCTCTCAGCGTAATCGTTCCAGATCTTTCCTCCTGTCAACAGCCGTCAATCAACTCCCCCTTTTATAAACAGTGGGCGGTGTAAACGTTTCACTCTGACTGCGTCCCAAGTCTCAAAAATAGCAATTGTTGCAGAATGGTGCGTTTTTTTAACGGATGATTATACTGCAAAATATACACAAGCGCTCAAAGCTGGGACACCCCGCCCCCTTGACCTGACTGACACACAATGTCCAAATTATAGACTGATAGTGTACAAGTATGATGAAAATGTATTCGCGTTGGAAAAACCTCCTGAGCAGCACCGGCTCTGCTGAAGTCTTAAAAACCAGACAACCTCTCTGAGAATGCAAAAATCTACTACCAGATAATTTGACATAAAACGTTATTTTTGAACTCGGGAATAATAAAAAAAACACGAAGGCTGGCGGTCACCTGTACACGGCTACGTCCAAACCCATCACCTTCAGCGACAAACTCTAACCTCAGACTGTCCACAGTAGATCTACCCAGGTCTCCTCTCCAGCGCTCAAACCTTCCAGCTCCACTGATTGACAACAAGCAAATATTGGTGAAACCTTAACCTGCAACAAAACACCACAAACATCCACAGCAAACGATAGCGACGCAAATCTAATACGACTAATTAGTGAGCCAGGAGCTTGTGCTGTCTCCACCACCGGCAGAATCCCACCCACGCAGGAGGGGAACGCCACCGGAGGGTGGAGGTGGATGTGTGTCCACAGGAAGAAGGAACAGTAATGGGTGTGAAACTGTGCTTTTGGCCCCCGAGGGAGAGCAGGACGGGGGCGACCACGGTTTATAGAAGAGGGATGAACGAGTACATCAGAGTAAGACATACAGTACTGTAACAGTTACAACATACAGTACTGTAACAGTTACATAAAGTACTGTATCAGTAACATACAGTACTGTGTCTGTAACAACATACAGTACTGTGTCTGTAACAACATACAGTACTGTAACAGTTACATAAAGTACTGTATCAGTAACAAACAGTACTGTACCGGTAACACACAGTACTGCTTCAGTTACAACATACAGTACTGTCTGTAACAACATACAGTACTGTGTCTGTAACAACATACAGTACTGTGTCGGTAACAACATACAGTACTGTGTCAGTAACAACATACAGTACTGTGTCTGTAACAACATACAGTACTGTGTCTGTAACAACATACAGTACTGTGTCGGTAACAACATACAGTACTGTGTCGGTAACAACATACAGTACTGTGTCTGTAACAACATACAGTACTGTGTCGGTAACAACATACAGTACTGTGTCAGTAACAACATACAGTACTGTGTCGGTCAGTAACAACATACAGTACTGTGTCGGTAACAACATACAGTACTGTGTCTGTCAGTAACAACATACAGTACTGTGTCTGTAACAACATACAGTACTGTGTCGGTAACAACATACAGTACTGTGTCTGTAACAACATACAGTACTGTGTCTGTCAGTAACAACATACAGTACTGTGTCTGTAACAACATACAGTACTGTGTCGGTAACAACATACAGTACTGCTTCAGTTACAACAGTATTCCCTGCCAGCAGTGAGGCTATATAAATTGTGCTTCGTGACAGGAAAGGTGCTCGTTTGTGTGTGTTTGTTAGTGTGAGTGTGTGTTAGTGCACGTGTGTTAGCGGGTGTGTGTTACTGATTGTGTGTGTTTGTGTATTATTGTGTGTGTGTAGACATGTTGAGATTACGAGTGTTTGCAACAGGGAGCACCTCCGGGTCTGGGGCCTCATTAAAAAATCTTCAGGCAGCAGAGCGTTCTCAGAAAGGCTGAGAGAAACATGAAATATAGAAGGACAGTCTGAAGGAAGGAAGGAAGGAAGGAAGGAAGGACGCATTATTCATCTAACAGCACAGGTTAATAGGAATACCAAAGATAATATTGCATCCTCTAGGACTAGCTTCAATTGCTCAGTGTAAAATCGGAAGAAAGCTATACCGTGTGATATTACAGTTACATTTCACTTTATAATCCTAAAATAATTTATACCAACAATAGTCATATTTGATAGAATATGTACATAAATACAGCGTAATAATAATAGCGTTAACACGTCTTTATAGAAACATACGCCATATATTTGTATATGTGTATATAGTCATGTTTTAGCCACACGTACACACACACACACACACACGCACACACATAGGATGAGCATACAATCAGAAAGAGCATCGCTGTCACATCCTCTCAAGCAGTAGCTCCAAGAAAGTTCAAGTGTATTGCTATAAGAAAGGCCAGAGTTCAGCCCTGCGTGGCGCCGCCGCCGCCGAACGTCCCTCGTAAAAATCCAAGTATTGCTTTGTGTAAAGTTACACTCGTCTGAAGTGATAACGTGAGCGAGGAGAGAGGAGATCCGAGCGTCTTCGTCAGCGAGAGACGATATCTGCAGACGTTTCGCGGCGGAACGTTTCCAGGAGTAGGATTGTGGATAGAAAGGCCGCCCGCTCACACGGAGAGAGAAATAAATAAAAGAAAACGGGCGTCCAAGGGAACGCAGACAGGAGGAAGAGCGCGTCCGACTTCCTGCTGCTTCTAGAAGTCGGAGAAGAGATCCTGGGGTCCCAGGTGAATGATAAAAGGAGCGATGGTCCGCGGCTGGTAGAAGGGATTGTCAATGAAAAGACCACCTGCAGCAAGATGAAGAAGAGCGGGGGAAAAAAGAGAGAGAGAGAGAGAGAGAGCAGGAGTGAATTCTAGAAACTAAGTCTGAGGCTTCTGTACAGAGAGATGAAGACGAAGACGAGGTATAATGATCACTAGGTCCAACAGAAGCACTTTGAAATATTCCAGCTGTAATAACATTTACTTAACTCGCCTGTGTCGGAATGTCGGAAAGGATTTTGACATTTTGAGAAATTCATTTTTTCCCCTTTGATACCAAGAAAATTATAATCCACATTTTCATTTTTTTGCTGATCAAGCAGAAATGTTGCTATTTAGGGAACATGCATCCATTTTTAATTTTTCATGTTTTTCTTAGAAACGGGATCCAGTCTCTTTCTGAGGATCCTGGCATGTGTGTCACCATGGGCAGTCCAAATGGAACAGTCCACCAGAACCTTGTCATGGATCTTGAGAACCAGCAGACTTTCTCATGGGTTGTTGACAGTAATGGGGGTCTTGTACCGGACCGCCGTGGTGAAGAGTCATTTCACGCTCTGACTTCAATTAACGGTGCCGCGGTTTGGGGAATAACCGATACAATTGCCTAAAATGAGATTTCGGTGCCGGGTTCCTGGGCTCAACCCAGGAGATAGAGGTGAGGAGGTCCGACTGGTCAGAGATGAGATCGTATCAGGGATTTCTCTCTGCAGCTTTCAACAAAATTAAATTCAAGACCCATAGAAGAACTTTATAAATGAAATTTAAGAAGATAGAAAATACTACTTATCCACCCTGGAGTACCCCAGGGCTCCATCTTTGGCCCCTTGCTGTTTAGAACCGAGTCATATTATAAACCGGTTCAGTCAACCGATAGTGACTCACACTCTGCTAAGCTATGCTAACATGCTACAGAACAAACATGTTTTATGAATCATATTTTCAGCATTTCGTTGCTATGTCAGTCCAGAACAAACAAAATAACTGATTGGATCAAAGGCTTGTGCAGTGAGGGTTGGTTGAAGGCATTAAACATGTAAATAACGAGGAAAGAACAAAGACAAAGGATTCACCAGCTGGACTTCTTCAATCTTGTGAGATTGAAGTAGAACTTTGTTGATACCAGACAAAATTTGATTTGACAGGTTTTACAAGAGGTCAACCAACCATTGGACAAGATACAGGCTCCTCCCATCCAATGGCTGCGCCTCATAGCTGTGACCATGGAGTCGCCATCAGGTGGGATTGCTAGCTGGGTGATCAAGAGGTGGTGAAAAAGGCCTGACAGGGACCCCCTTAAATAAACCATCTGATGTATTTCCTCTCCTTCGTTCTGTGATATTAGATTATTTTCATAGCAAATATTCAGACCTTTATTTGAAACGGAATGAATCTAGGAGGATTGTTTTAAGTCCAAGTTGTTGCTTGACAATCCTTCTTTGAGGCATTATTCCACAAAAATGTGATTTCTCACTATTTTATCCTTAATCTTCTGTTATATTATATTATATTCTCTGTATTATTCTGTTTTTTTCTGTTTCGTTCTCTGTATCTTTTTTGTATCTTTCCCTTTTATTCTCTGTTTCTTTCCCTTTTATTCTCTGTTTCTTTCCCTTTTATTCTCTGTATCTTCCCGTTCGATTCTCTCGATTGATTCACTTCTTTTCCCCCCACTTTTATCCTCTGTATTTTTCAGCCCGGTTCCGCGGCTTCATTTGTGTCAGCCTTCATTTTAAAGCCCCATATAACAGTGTTTTGAAAAAGTGCTATATAAATAAATAAAGTGAAGTGAAGAAAAACAACCAACTGAAACAACCAAAGAAAAACAACAACACAAACCACAGGGAGGAGTGAATGGAGTTGATCGCTCAGGTTTTGGCTTTTAGAAAAGTAAACACACTTCATCTTTATTATTTTAGGTCTGTGTGACTGAACGACAGCAGAAGAATTGGGTTTGTGTCCATCTTCGTATATTCGGTAGACGTTGCTTCAGAGAGTCAAGTATAATCCTTGTAAGGTAATCAGGCTGAGCCGCTGAATACCAGATCAGACGAGAGCTTCTTTAAATTCACCTCTTGTCTCGTTGTTGCCCTTCTCTCTGAATTTATACGAGCAGAGGGTCTAAAAAGGATGAAGCCAGGCGTTCGACGGAATGAAGAGCAACGAAAGTTGAATCTGTTTGCATGTATGAGGTTGAATACTACTTTAAAGCTTAAACGTGTGTTTGGATCACGGAGTAATAATTATGCTGTAAAATAACCTCCCGTGTGACATAAGTGCTGAAAATCCAAAAAACATCACAAAGGAAAGAATGAAGGTGCATCAGTTAACAGCTGATACATCAGATACACGACAGGCAGTCACCAGCGTCCAAATAGAGATAAACTTTATTCATTTTTCCCAACAACATTACGTATTTATTCCTATACATCCTTCACACAGCTCATTAATATTTCCTTTTGTACAGAGAATGTGTGTCGTGTGTGAGATATCGCAAAAGTCTATCGTCTTCCAGCCAAGCGTAAACACAATAAGAAAAAAAAAAGAGGCTGAAACAGACTCGGGGAACGAGGTCGGAATTCACAGTAAAAATCCTTCAAGTTTTTGTAAATAGTTTAAGTACTTAAACTTGCATTATTGTTTCGGATCCATACGGGTTTTTTTTGGGGGGGGGGGGAGAAAAAAAGTCCTTAATCCTTTACCCGTCAATGTAGAAACAAAAATCCCTTCGTAAAAAAAAGAAAAAAAAGAAAAATGTATGGTTTGGTATAGATGCAAAAAGAAAAAAAAAAAAAAAGGTTTGGTGTGCGTGTGCTAAAAGAAGTGGTAGTGGGGGACGGGGTAGGCGGGAACATTCATGACGGGCAACAGAAGCATTCTCTTGGGCAAACCTAGAGGGGAGACACGAGAAGAGCACAGCTGTTCACGAGTCCAGTGTTTCCCTACACTCCCCCACAGCCCTCGCTCTAAACAAGGCTCCCACAGGGGGAGTCCAATCATGGAGAACAGGCAGGAATGTGTCAACACCCTTCAGCGGTGATTAGTAGAGAGGAGGAGGTGGATTTAGTTTGAGAATTAAAAACAAATTCCAAAATTAAAGACTAATTTTAGTTTATCGTAACCTGGGTGTCGGCCAAAGGAGGTTCTGCTTCAGCGCTGTCAGTTGATTAGTTTGTCTGTTGGCTGGATATCTCTGAAAGTGCTAGAAGAGTCTGGGATTTAGGAGGTAGCGGTTAGATTTTAGTGTGGGTCGGAATGATCGAATCAAATTGAAGCTCAAATTAGGGATTTACACTTTGTTGAACATTGGAAGATAGGGATAGATCTGTTTTCCACCTAAATAATATTATAAAACTGTTTTATGATAGAGAAAACTCTGTTTTATGATAGAGCAGACTCTGTTCTATGATTGTTTCTGTTCTATGATTGTTTCTGTTCTATGATAGATTAGTCTCTGTTCTATGATAGTCTGTGCTATGATAGTCAGTTCTATGATAGTCTCTGTTCTATGATAGAGCAGACTCTGTTCTATGATTGTTTCTGTTCTATGATTGTTTCTGTTCTATGATAGAGTAGTCTCCGTTCTATGATTGTTTCTGTTCTATGATTGTTTCTGTTCTATGATTGTTTCTGTTCTATGATAGAGTAGTCTCTGTTCTATGATAGTCTCTGTTCTATGATAGTCTGTTCTATGATAGAGTAGTCTCTGTTCTATGATTGTTTCTATTCTATGAT
>VRLP01008792.1:0-15298 GCA_009660295.1 Lophius piscatorius
CACATAGTAACAGATTACTCACACATAGTAACAGATTACTCTCACATAGTAACAGATTACTCACACATAGTAACAGATTACTCTCACATAGTAACAGATTACTCACACATAGTAACACATTACTCACACATAGTAACACATTACTCACACATGGTAACAGATTACTCATACATAGTAACAGATTACTCACAAACAGTAACAGATTACTCACACATAGTAACAGATTACTCACACATAGTAACATATTACTCACAAACAGTAACAGATTACTCACACATGGTAACAGATTATTCTCACATGGTAACAGATTACTCACACATTGTCCTTACCTGTCCACAGACACCCGGTGATGCAGACACACCTGATAGTTGTGGGTCTTTTGAAGTATATTTAGGGGATGTCATTCAGGCGAGGCTTAAATATAAAATAACCATTGAGTAGAAAAAGTGCTACTAGTTGCATCAGTACATTTTCCTCCCTCATTGGGTCTGAACAGAGGTGATGTGTTCATTCCAGGTGGAGAGACACAGACTCTGTAGGTCATCAGGCCCGTTTTGACGGTTCCCCTCTCTGTCCAGGTCCGTTATGGTCCTCGGTACCATGTGACTCGCTAAGCCTGCTTTGAATTCAAGTATGCTCATCTGTTGCCCACTGAGTTGATGACTGGATTCCAGAGCTGAGCTGCAATCCAGTTTGGTCTCGCCAACTCCGCAGACAGGTGGAGAGTAGCCCGGGGCAGATAACATCCACCCACTCTCTGCTGGATGAACGCCAGCATGTAAACACCCACGCAAAATAAATGCAGGCATTCCAGCTGGAAAAACACGGCAAAGGTCGCAGGAAATTCTGAGAAAATGATCAAGCTATGTTCAACTTTTTCAATGTGAATCCTCCGTGAATGTGCAAACGTGCCCCGCCAGGAGACGCCGAGACGAAAAGCAGCAGACGGCGGTGCAAAGTGAGGGTGAGGGGGTCAGAGGGGGCCTTCGACTACAGCGACCCACCAAAACTACTGAGAACGGTAGCTACTAGTAACGGGTCCCTTCCTAGTCCCTTCCTGTCGGGAACAACAGCGCGGGACTAGTCCTGTCACGAAGTTGCGCTATTTTTTCCGCTAAGTTGAACTCATCTCCTACTCGTCACCTCGCGATTTCCATCTTTAAGGCGGTTGCATTGAGTCCGATTTAATTGCGGGATTTTAAAACCGTCGTACGAATCGACTCTTTTGGAACGCCTCTAAGTCTTAACGTATTTCTTCTGTTTCAAATACCTCACATGAATTCCCAGAGGGAAATCCAGCGGCTGCTTTGATGCTGAAGTAATAAAGAAAGGCATTATTATAGTGAAGAGATGATTCGACACAAGACACCCCTCCAGCAGAACCGTTGTTGTTTTCAACGACCTCCAGTGTCGTGGAGTATCCCGCGGAGACTCTTCTGTAAACATCTGCTTCTTCCTCTCTAACATCTAATAGCAGTCACTTTCTGCTCTGTTGGCTGTCCCGACATCAAGTCAGCGTAAAGTTGATTATGTCATATCTTGTTAGCGTCAGCGCGGCTCAGAACCAATCTGCCATCGGGCTTTTGTTTCACAGGCTGCTGCGTTAAAAAAGGCTTCAGATTCATCCTCCCGGGCTGGGCGAGGATGACGAAGGGAGACCGAAGGAGACCGATAATGCGTCAGAGGCTGTCAGTGAGGGAAGTAGCGGACACGGTGGCGAGCTGGAAAAGCAGCATAATGATTGTTTGTGTGTGGATTGTAGTGTCGGAGAAAACATCTGCGGTGTTTCCCGGCGTCTGCCATGAAGACGTACGTTACTTCTCTTAATGAGCTCCTTTTATGCACAAAGGATTGTAATTTGTTCGGATTTAAGAACTTGTGCACTTCGACAAAGTCGGCGCCAGCGGCGTTTAGATGCATCGAGACATATTGAAAGCAGCAGTAATTAATATATGAGCCTTTCTACGGTCCGCGGGGCAGAAAAAAAGACGCTTATGCAATGAACTACCTCCGCCTCGGAGCTGGAATCAGCCGGCTGAGTGAAAGAGGAGGATATTAAAAGGCTCTGTCTAATATATTCATAAGGTATTCTAATGCAGAACACGGCGGCGGCTGGCTTCTGCATCAGTTCGCTTTGCAGGAGACGCCGTTCAGGGTCACCAACGTTTTTTTCTAATATCGTAAAGTGAATGCACAAATGCCCAAACAGTCTCTTTAGGGCTAGCATGGCAATTATACAATTTTCCGCCGTGCTAAACCCCGTAGCTCCTCGTCTGCCAGATATCAAGTCGGCCATTAACGGCCGTCACACAGCGCCGACTG
This sequence comes from Lophius piscatorius, assembly GCA_009660295.1. Taxonomy (NCBI): domain Eukaryota; kingdom Metazoa; phylum Chordata; class Actinopteri; order Lophiiformes; family Lophiidae; genus Lophius; species Lophius piscatorius. The sequence goes on from VRLP01008792.1 coordinate 2,323, forward strand.
AGGGATTCTCTCAGAATCAGGGGTGGATCTAGACAGATTTCTCATAGGGTGGCGTGGAAACTTTGAGGGGGGGCATTTTGTATTATGTGTTAATGAAATATGGATAGATGTTTAATCTTGTAAAGATACGAACAGTGGGAGATGATCCAAAACTATGGTGGCAGTTGGGCTGACAAGGCTTCATTTGCCACCCTCTGCCACCCCGCTAGCTCCGCCCCTGCTTAATTTGTCCCTGCTTCCATGTCCCCCCATGTATTCGCTCCCAGCCCTGAGATTTCAGGAAGGACCAGTCTTCCATAGACCCTTCGGTGAGCCATCAGCTTGTGGAACGTGGAACAGCGTCTTCACTGATCCCATGATCTCTGTGGAAACACGGAGCTCTGGTTCGCAGTCACCCGTGGCGACGGGGCGGGGGGGCGGAGGGTTGGGCCCGGCCCAGCTGAGTCATCGCTTCTACAGCCGTGGGCCAGAGGGGGGTAGATGCGGAGGGTCCGGGAGCTGGAGCTGTGTGGGAACGTAGATCATCCTGCTGTGACTCAGGAAGCGTCTCTGCTGCCACCTTCATCTTCATGTTCACATGAAGATGAAGGGGGCCTGTTCCACTGAGTCATTTCTCAGTGGAACGGGTTTTGAATCCTCTCCGTTCAGACGTCCCCTACATACACTCAAAAACAACATGTGAATAAAGTGAATGACATCTACGCTGGTTTAACTTAACATGCCTGAGTTTTTTAATTATCATTCATTTATATTATATTCTTATGAACTATTTACACCTTCATGTATTAAATATGTTGATTCAGCTTAATTTATTAGGTTTGATTCAATTATAGTTCCTGGGTTTAGTTCTGATTTAGTTACTTGGATTAATTACGACTTTATTAATTGTGGTTGATTCAACTTAATTCATACATTTTTTTTTTATTGATGTTTTTTTTTTAAACTTTTTTAATTAGGGAATTAGTTTTAACAATGTATTTAAGTTGATTCAACTGAAATTCTTGGCTTGAGCCAGTTTATTTTATTCGGGTTGATTGTAATTAGTTACTTTGGGTTTGTCCAACTTACTCTGCAGTCGTAGAATCAACTTAATAAATGTTTATTTAACCCAAATGAGTAACGTTGGCCCAACAGAACAACGATAATATCATCTGTTTAATAGGAAGTTTTAGTTCGGTAATAATTGTAATAACTTCTGCTTTAATATTTTGTTAAGAAACAACAATAATAATAATCATAATAATTATAATAAGACAGAATTTAATGAAATTCTAACGGCTTTCTTTCATTTTTGTATTTCTATCATGTCAGCCACATTTAGCTCCGCCCATTTTATTAAAATCACTTTGCTCACATTCACCGTTAACAGAGGTTCTGATCCAATGACACAATCATTTTCTTTTCTTTTATTGATGTTACGGTTAGAACAAACTTCAAACTTTTATTTGTGTTTTTGAAATGCGCTGGTGGAAAAAATGGACCTTCTCTTTGTTTTCGAGACAACATAATGTTTTGGCTACAAGCTTCTGAGTCATTGATTGGTTCTGCTGGTCTGTCAGAACTCAGAACATTGTCATTGTTGTCACTGACGTCGTTTGGACTCGTTCTAAATTCAAAACAATGCTGCTCAGCCACAACATTATAACCACTGATTATGTGGTTACCATGGTTACCAGCCAGTTTAGGCTGCAAGAATGTGCTGGTAGGGATTCCATGAAAACCATGAAAAGGTTCTGAAGGACTTACGACTGAGCTTCTCCCTCAGTGGACATGCAGGGCTGAAAAAGACGTGTGAGGGGGGCGCCGGGGGGGACAGACGTCAACACGGACTGGGACGTCACCTAGTGTCCAAGAAGTGAGAGGTCCGTATCTCCAGAACGTCATCTGCACCGGGGTGGGGGGGTGGAGGCAGCAGCCAACCAGACTGCGTGACGTTAGGTTCCTCTAACTTGTTTGTTGTGACCCGGGAGGCGAAACTCAGCCGGGCCTTTGACCCGCGGGCCCCTCAGAGAAAGGACGGGTTGCTGCCGTGTTTGGAGGGATTATGAGAAGACGAGTTCTCTGGACTCTGCCGTCGTGAGCTTTACTGGCAGGAATGCCGATGAGGCCTAATGAGGTTTTAATCCAGTGGGAGTCATTAGCGGCGGGTCGTCTTAAGACAATCAGGGGTCAGCCTGCATTAAGGCTGCTGGGGTCCACTCCCAGCGGGTCACTGAGCAGGACACCGGCACTGCAGCCGGTCCTGCTGGTTCTCTGGACCAGCAGGACCCGAAGAAAGTCAATAATATGTTTTTTTACTGTATCAACAGCTGATAAAAAGTAAATGTGTTCCAACCCTTTGATGTCTTCTCTTAGGAAAAGAAAATTCAAATTTAAAACATTCATTTGCATATTTTATTTATTTTGAATATTTATTGTGAACGTTTTTCTATGATACTCTCTTTTTTATTTACCATAACATATCAAAAACCAAAAAAAATGTTAAAAAAATTAAACATAAAACTTTATGTTAAAGTTTGTTTTTAGAAAAGTATTTGACCCTGTTTTGTTTGTATCCTCACATGATTTCACATTTATTATGCCAAAAAAAGGACTTTCTTTTCGCTTCAAGTCTCCTCCTCGTTGGTCCGCTTTGACCTTTGGTGTCCCTCAGGGCTCCGACCGCGGCCCCTTACTGTTCAGCATATACTTGCTACCACCGGGTCACACCATAAACCGCTTCAGTCACTTTTTACCGTAACAAAAAAACTCAATCAAACAGTTGAGCAGGAAATTAAAGGGATAATGTTTGTATTAAAAGTCCTTTATGTCTCCAGAGGGGGCGCTACCATCTTTGTAGAGACCATTTACATCCAGATGGTTCCACCAGTTTGGACTTCAAGTTTACTTTATTTAATGCCACTGATTTTACATACCGCACCTTTAAGTACGTTTTGCTCCAAAAAAAAGTACTTGCATACTTCTACTCGTGTTGAAGTATTGTCACCGCAAAATTTCTTCAGCTCATCATCCTGACTGGAAAGATGGATTTCAGGAGAGGATAAGAAGCTTCTTCGGTTCTTTGTAAATCATCACATTGCGTTACACGATTCCATTTTCTCTTATTCGGATCCCTCATTCACGAGCCGGCGTTTGATTCAGAACCCTGGCTCTGATCCGAGAAGATAGAATTCAGAGCACGGCTTCTGCAGAGCGGCTTTTACCTTGGAGTCAAACTTGCTAAGACGTGTTAATTAAAATGTCCCCCCCCCCCGAGAGTAGCATGAGTCATCCAGATTTTCTCCGCGTGTTTACAGAGAGGAGTTTGGACTGCAGATTTACAGAAGCACCGGTTCTGAAAAGCCTCTTCTCCTCAGGGACAGATTTAGAAGTCCACAAAGCTCGCCCTCTCTTGTCGTCTCGTGGGTTTTTTAGGAAAATAAAATAACAGTTACGGTTCTGATGATATTCTTCGCCGAGGTAATGCGTAATGTAGCAGAACCCGGAGGAACAGAAGCGGACCTTAGCTTAGTAAAAGTCTAGTGGTCCTGTTTATAAACCATTCTCGCCATTTTCTGTCGGGACGAGGAGCCCAGCCTCTGGGTCGGTACCGGACCGCTGTGTTCCAGGCTACAAGAACTTCAGGGATCATCATTTAAGGGCTTCCTCGTTTGTCAGTGTGGGCCGATCCACCATAACATTAAAACCACTTGTCTGATCTGCGATGTCACCATGTAGTCTGACACCTTAGTATCAGAACCAGTATCAACTCTTCCATCGATCTGGGCTGGAGTAGCTCCGGCGTCCAGATCCTTAAACCAACCAAAGGTATTCTGACTTGACCTGTCAGTGGTTGTAATGTTATGGCTGATCCTTGGATGTTTCCCGTTTTCCGGGACTCCGTCTCTCTAAAGACGGGGATAATAATAATAATACATTTAATTTATAATGCACTTTACATGAACTAGAACGTAGAAGATGTTTCCACAACATCACACCAAACGATGGAGAACCTGATGTGGCACCGATGCGGCTTTAAGGATGAGGATTTCGGCCCGCTTCTGCCTTCTGGTTCTGAAACATAGACATGTGTGCTCTAAGTGGGGCAGCACTTCCTCCAAACGGCTGGAGACTTTAAATGAGTGACACGAGGAGGCTTTGTCATCACTCTGATGTTAGCGGCGCCCCCCCCCTCCACTGTTTCATCACGTAAGCCTCTGCGAGCGCCGGCGTGTTCAGCCGGAAACGTTAAAATGAATTTCACCCGGTTGTCATTTACATGTTTTCCACTGTCTGCACCCTAATTGAAAGTTCTGTCATGAGTTGTAAACATTGGGAAGCGTCTCGGCGTGAAGACGCGTGGGTTTATTGTGAGTGGCGGGGGACGTCCTCTCACTGACGTCTTCTTGTCTCCACAGCGCCGTCTCAAGTCAGCGAGGTCATCAGGGAGAAGGTCCAGCAGCGCAGCATCCAGCTCTCCTGGCAGGAGCCCCACCAGCCCAACGGCGTCATCACCGAGTATGAGATCAAGTACTACGAAAAAGTGAGTGTGTACTCCATGTTCTTCCTCCCTCCGACGCCGACGCCACATTTTATTCATGTTAGCTCAGAAAGGTTGGGAATATTATGGAGTCTTCTTCCCCGCCGCCGCCGCAGATCCTTAGCGCTCACGCTTTAACCCAAAAAACTGTTTCATGGATCAGTTTCAAATTCTCACCATGCAAGGATGGATTTTGCAAAAGGTCACTTGCATCTTTCTGCCACTAGGGGCAGCTTTTCTGTTTTTTGGACATAACTTCCCAACCGCTGAGCCGATTTAGTCCAAATCCGGTGCGTATTAATCAATTAATTGTATATATCATGTTTGAACTCCAATAGTTGTTCAGATGTCCAAACCCCCTGACAGGTAACCACGGTAATCTTCCTCTCTGAAGAAGATGAGCAGTTCCAGTTAATGAATGAATGTTTTCTTGTTTTTTGACAAAACATCACATTTAATTTAAGGAGTTCAAACACGGGCGATTCCTTGTACAACACAGGGGATTGGGGGCTTTTCAGGGGATAGACCCTCGCTGTGTTGGATGACGGCTTCGGCATATTTAATTTATTTTTTCCGCTGGAAAGCCTCCCCCTCCGCCGCTCACATCACATTCGCCGCGTCTTCATTCGTATTCCGTCTGTGCCTGGCGCTGCTGTGAGTGGAATCTACAAGATCCAGCGAACGCCGTCTTTGTCTCCTAATTGCAATAATGAATGAGATGCTCATAAGATTTTAATAATCCTGCCGCCCCCCCGAACACAACGCTCACGTTAGCACGCACTAATCATGGCGGCCGCTCTGCCAGAATTACAAGTATGCTACCGTTACCCCCCCCACCCCCCATCTACCTCCACGTAGATTCCGCCGCTGCCTCGCTGTGTCTCAAATCCACACGCATCCGCTTTTGACGGCAAAGATTCAAGGGAGCCAATCAGAGGCAGGGGGGCGGCGGCTTGATGCAGTCCGCTGTGGGCCACAGGACGTGACGGATCAGCCTCCTCCGTCACGTCCTGTGGCCACGGTGTGCCCAGCTGTAAAAGTGGAAAATTGGAAACAACAACTATGCCCCTGACAGACCCGGCGCTCCATCGGGGGCCGCCGCCAACAAAAACATTTACAGATCAACAACAGAGCCTGTGCATCTAAAGGGTCTCCCTGATGGAGGAGATCTCACGCGTCTACGGCGTCGGGGTTACGACCTGCTCGGGCAAGCGGGTCGGAAATCTACCCCACAGTTTTCTTTCCCTCAGAACTCGCCCCCATGCAGATGTTAGCGGTTATTAGATAAGACGGAGGTTTAATGCCGGGTTTTTTTGAAATCTCCTCCACCTTCATCTCCAAATTGCAGCCATATGTGTCACACGTTCTGTGGGCGGAGTTTCAGCCACATTCCTTAAACCCAACCAAACAAACACCAGATTCCAGGAATAGTCTGAGATGTTTGCTGGTCCATTTCTCCACCGGTGCTCCGTCACTGAGGTGCAGGTGCAACTCCAGAAACTTTCCTTTTACGTAGTTTGACGTTCCTAAAAGGCCAGCAGACATTTATAACATCAGAACGTAGAGACAAAAACCTCACGGAAGAATCGCTGATGTTGTCTTTACCCGGACAAACATCCACAAACACAGAAACACTTTCTTTACCACATCCATCCATTTTGTCTGAACCTGGGGGCTGGAGCCTATCCTAGCTGACATTGGGAAAGAGACGTTGGCGCCAACACGCCAATAGAACGTAGCGTGTGCGAGTAAACAGTGTAACACCGATACACGTATCCTTGTATAAACAGGAACTGAAGGTTTGAGCCACGCTCTACCGCGCACTAGAGCGCGGCGCTGGTGGATGTTGGTGTCGAAGCCCGATCGTTCCCTGGATGATACAACCTCGCCTGTTTCCTGTTTCTGCTCTGATTTCCTGTTCATGTCGTCGCGGTTACGACCTGCTAACAGCAAATCATTGACAAACAAATGGTTGAAATGTCCCTAACGGTTCTGAACAGGTTCAAATAAAAGGGAAGAAAAAGTGTTTGTGATTAAACTGTGAATAAAAACATTATTTTTATAACAAAAAAACTAATGGGTCTGTTTCTGTAGAAATACCCGGGGGCTCTGAACCCAGACCCGTCTTGACGAGTTCTACCGCTCATGATATACGTGAACATTAAAACGAGTCGGACGGGTTTAATCTTGAATCCACAGACGTGGAGATATCTGCTCCTCAGCTGGGCTCGGTTCTAAACTGTCATTCAGCTTCTTCATGGTTCTATTCCCTACACAGGACCAGAAAGACCGGATCTACTCCACAGTCCGGTCCAAGTCCACTTCGGCCACAGTGAACAACCTGAAGCCCAGCACGGCCTACGTGTTCCAGATCAGGGCCTTCACCGAGGCGGGATACGGAACCTACGGGCCCAGGTTGGAGATCACCACCAAGGAGGAGGCCACAGGTAGGACTGATAGTTCTGTCGGTCTATTCCTTCCTCAGACTGGACCAGAAATAGGATCACTATGACCGGAACCGTTGAGAGGAATGACGCTTCATCCCTCGTCGTCATGAGATTCCCGCGGCGAGCTTTAGAATCCCACCTTGCGGCGAGATGGTTGGACACCGGCTCCAGCTGATGTTAGCACATCTTACTGGAACACACGCTCCAGATTTATGCTCAACCTGGTTAATGGTTCCGACCTCCGCAGGAAGAGCCCTGGGAAATTATTTGCTTTCAAGCAAAACAAACAGAAATTGCTTTGACTTTATGCTGACGACGCCTCGAGGGAAAAATCACCGACGACGAGGACAAGCTAGCGTAGCATCGGGAGGATAAAGTCATTTCAATTTAATCAGTTCCATTAGCGGCGCCCAGAGGGTCACAGGGCGCCGCTAAGGAGGGGTTTTGCCGGGTCGGGCATCAAAAGGAACTGGTTTACGTGAAACGGTGAACTTTTGTTGTAGTTTGGTCTTTTTTTAGGGGGGCTCCAAAAGATTTGAAGCTCCAGACTCTAATCTACAATCAAATACAACTATAATCAACGCTAATATTCAATATATATATATACTATACTGCCCCCCATGGTGTCCGGAGGTACTGCTCCAGTTCATCCGTCTCATCCGTATCCGTAAGACCACAAATGGCGTTTAATATTTGCGCCAACGTTGAAATTCTTCGTCATTTATCTTTTAGCATTTTAAAATTTGTGTTCACTCTACCCGCTCTATTCCCACAAATGTCACCTTGGGTCATTCGCACAAAATCAGCTCCCCCTAGTGTGTAAAATATGAACTATTAGAGATAAAGACGATAGATTTAGATCTCGGTTAGGTCCTGGAGTCGATTCATCCGCACCAGATCTGGACTAAATCAAACCAGCGGTTTGGAAATTATGTCAGAATAACATCAAAACTCCCTCTAGTGTCACAAATAGGCCACTAAAGTCTATTTAGCTTTAAAATTTGAAATCGATCCATATCCCATGATCCTCTAACAAGGCCGGATGTTTGAACATTTATACGGCGAGTTAACTTTTTTAAGCTCAGCTAACTTGAGTAGGTTAACTTCACTTAAAATCCAAATATGTCATGTCCCTGGCGAGACACGAGCAGCATCCCATTAAAGGCTGCTGCATTTTTCAGACAAAACAAAATATCTTTATTTATACAGAGCAGGCGCACTTCATTTAAAATGCATGAATTCCCCCCCTCTCACGCCGCTCGCGCCGCTCGCGTTGACTTCATACGGCGAGTCATTCTTCGGAGCAATCGGCGGTTTGTCAATGCAAACAGTTTGAGCGCGGCGGACGCCCTGAATGGGAAACAATCCAACCTGAATGTGTCTTTGTCGGAGATGAAGGGCAGCGCCGGCGCCGTCTGGGACTATTAAACCCACTTTCTGAAACAGCAGAGGCTCAAAAATAGAAGCGTCCCCTCCTCCACCTCCAACACCACCTCCACCTCGCTCACGGGGGGAGCGGAGGAGGGAGTTATCAATCGCCGTGCGTCTCATTGGATTTGTGTTCACACCCAGCATCTCTCTCTCTCTCTCTCTCTCTCTCTCTCGCTCTCTCTCTTTCCAGCCGCCATCGTCTCCAGCGAGCAGAACCCCGTCATCATCATCGCGGTGGTGGCCGTGGCAGGGACCATCATCCTGGTCTTCATGGTGTTCGGCTTCATCATCGGGAGAAGGTACGCTCTCGCGGGCCCCATTGACTCTCCGCTCCTGTGAGTCTGCGCTTGTCAGCTAACCTTTTCTGTCACTCACAGGCCGCCGCGTCAGCGGCGCGGTCGCCAGCACACGCACACGTGCACGCACACGTGCACGCACACCTGCACGCACACCTGCACGCATCACCCGCTGGCATGCTGTGATCTGATGGTTTGCGATGCTTCATCTTTTCTTCTCTCCTCCCAGCCACAAGAAAATAAATGTTTAGCTCTTTTTTTTTAACGGAGCCGTTTGTAAACGAGGAGCTGCGGCGTCCCGAGGGCGGCGTGGAGCGAGGCACGCGTATTCTATTTCACCGTCATTACCGCCATCCTCTTCTTCATCCGTGTGTGTGTGTGTGTGTGTGTGTTTCATCTGCATGAATGGCACTTCATCAGAGTTTACTGTGAGCCTCCAGGGTAGGAGGCGACACCTGCATGACCCCCGACCCGGCATGATTCTGGTTCAGTGTTAGAATGTTGTAGCTTAAAGTTCTCCTCGTCACGGAGGAGGATGAAGATCGGCTGTGTGACGATGTTTGGGGGAATTCTGACATGAAACTTAGAATTCTAAAAAAATAAAACAGATCGTGTTCCTCTGATAAAAAAATGCAAAGTCAGGATTTTCTTCTCGTAGAGGTGAAGAATATTCTTTCATGTGGTATTAAGGGGCGGGGCTAAGGCTCACCTGCTCCGTGTTTGTATGAAACTATAGGGTTTAATAAGTAAGAGTGTTATAATCATTTATTTTATTGATTATTATTTATATATTAGTGCATTATTGTTAATCAAGAACTATTTTCAGATAATGAAACAATATAGATTCTAATAATAATAATAATTACAGAACAATAAATAAAAAAAGTATTAATTGTCATGTTAATAAAATTATAATATCCAGATAAATACTTTCATAGCTTCAGTATTTATTCCCACATTATATTTTTATTTAATTCTCAAATTTAATTTAATCGATAATACAATATCATTAATTATTAATTATATTAAATGGACGTGTACAATTAAATATTAATTGTCATGATAATTTAAATATTGTATTAACTTTAATAATATTAATAGAAATTGATAACAAGTATTTACTATTAATTGATTATTATTTACAATTACTTCATAATATTATTCATATTAATGATGATATTAATGAATTTTCTTTCAAAAATTGTTATTTCATATAACACACACACACACACATACACACACTCACACATACACACACACACACACACACACACACACACACACACACACACACACACACACACACACACACACACACACACAGCCATCATTATTATATTATTCCGTGTAAGAAAATTATAATAAGAGAATAAGAATTTATGAAAACTGTCCTTGTTTAGTTTTAGTCGAGGTCACAAATAGTGACGAACACCAGAGTCGTTTAAATTTAAAGAAATACGTCTGAGGAAGAATTCATCAGAAACGGTGTTTTACTAGTTTGTAACTTTTAATCTGCCATTTTCATGGATTCATGTGGATTTTTCCGGGTTCACATCTCCTGGCGCTCAGCTGGCTTCCTGCGGACATTTGTCACGCGGGGAATTAGTCGCCACGTTAAGATTCTTGTAATAGGGGACTGGATTTCCTCTGAACAATCAGCTGATTCTGCCCCTCTCTTCCTCCCGGCCCCTTCCCCTCCCTTACCCCCCCTCATACAGGCACTGCGGGTACAGCAAAGCCGATCAGGAGGGAGACGAGGAGCTCTACTTCCAGTGTGAGTGCCTGCACACACACACACACACACACACACACACGTACACACATGGACATACACACACATGCACACAAAAACAAACACACACACACACACACACACACACACACACACATACACACATGGACATGCACACACATGCACACATAAACAAACACACACGCACACACACACACGTACACACATGGACATACACACACATGCACACATAAACAAACACACACGTGTACACACACACATGCACACATAAACAAACACACACACACACACATACACACATGGACATGCACACACATGCACACATAAACAAACACACACGTGTACACACACACACACATACACACATGGACATGCACACACATGCACACATAAACAAACACACACACGCACACACACACATACACACATGGACATGCACACACATGCACACATAAACAAACACACACGCACACACACACCTACACACATGGACATACACACACATGCACACATAAACAAACACACACACACACACAGAGGAGGAGAGACATCTCAATCACTGCATACTGAGCAGGAGGGGTGCCTTGAAACTCATTAGCACCCACCGGCGTGGTTCTTTGATCCGTTCATTTGCTTTGTGTCGAAGCCGGGCGCCATCAGGCCAACATCTGCTGCTGATTGGCTGGACTCCGTTAGAGGAGTCGCGGACGCCGCAGATGCATGAAAGTGACAGCTGCCGGGCCCACGAGGACAGAGCGGAGCTTTAAAAAAAAAAAAAAACAGACTGATGGTTCTGGAGAGCCGGGTTGCGCCACGCACACACACGGTTGTCTTCATGGTGGAGCCGCTCCATCAGCGAGATGTTTTTTCGTACCCGATGCACCACCCCTAATGACGCCCCTGGAGATCCAGCTGCAGACGCGTTCCCCGCAGCGGCGCCGTAACGATCGGCGCTGTAGGCAGAGAGCCGCTTCTGAAACAAAGTCAGCCACTAAAAGCGGAGCAGAGGACGCAAAGTAACTAAGTACAAATACTTCATTCCTTCGGTGTCAGGTCTTTTTCTTACAACTGTGTACTTTTACTCCCTACATTCTAACTCCAGGATCCGAACTTTTCTTATCCTTACTTTCCTCCATACTCAGATCTTTGATTGACTGTTAGCTCAAACTCAGGCTTTGTTGAAAACAGCCAGCAGGTTCAGCTCACAGAGAAAGTTAACGGACTCAGAGTTTCAACTAAACCTGAGTTCTGGAGTTCATCCCGTCAAAACATTAGAGTTAGAAAACAAACTAAAGTTTAAAGTTCACTTTTTTTTAATACTTCTGTTTTATTTTTTACTCTAATATCTTTTACTTTCATGCTTTTTTATCTTTATACTATTTTACACAACTTACTTTTACCTCGTAGCTTTTATACTTTTTAAGCGTTTTTATGCGAGAACCTTTTCTTTCACTGTTTTTACTTAATCTTACTTTATTGCTACTTTTACTTTTTCAGTTGTGCTTTAGTGAATAAAGTGTCTTTACCTTTTTTCATTTTTATACTTCTACAATTTATTTTTTTACACCTGAAAAAAAATAAATTTCTTTTCTTTCACTTTTATACTTTTTTCCCCTGTAGTAACTTTTACTTTGATCATTTTATTTTCCTATATACTGATACTTTTTGATTTTGTTTCTAACACCTTTTACTTTTTAACTTTTATGCTTTTGCCTTTGTACCTTTTTTTTACTCCAATACTACTATTTTTTACTTGCGGTACATTTTACTTTCATGCTACTTCTTTTTACTTCCTACTCTTAAGTCTTATTTTTCTACTTGTACTTGAATGAATAAGTTAAATATTTGTACTTTTACTTTTTCGAGTAGAGTAAGTAACTGTACTCATAAAGTGAAGTACTCCAGTAGAGAAACACCAGGGTCGGCAGTAACGGAGGGATCGGCGGCGTTGTATCTTATGACTTGAAGCTGCCACGGCGAGCAGCGAGACGGAGCGCCGGTTCAACATGGAGACACAATCCGTCTGCCGGGGAGCGTCGAAGGACGCGGCGATAAGACGTCTCCTATCAGATTCACAGACGTCTCAGATGGACGAAGCAATTATGGGAGCGAGTCGGGAGGAATCTCAGTCTCTCCAGTGGAACGCGATGCAGTTGTAGTAATCCCACCGTTGGATCGGAACCATGTTCTCCTCCACGTCTCCAACGGCTCATTCAACTTTAACGCTGACAGGTTGTGTCGTTATCAACCCAATCTAAAATCCAGACCATAATCGCCCAACGGGTCCGTTTGATGGTCCATGATGTTATAATTTACCGTAAATTCATCTGACCTCAAAGCCCGACTCTGGACCCTCGCTCACCCCCCTGGTTTCTCTCATCTCCTACAAACTATGTATCCAAGGTCCTCCAATGTCTCCCTGTCCTCAAGGACCTCCACTGTCTCCCTGTCCTCAAGGACCTCCACTGTCTCCCTGTCCTCAAGGACCTCCACTGTCTCCCTGTCCTCAAGGACCTCCACTGTCTCCCTG
>VRLP01008793.1:0-15286 GCA_009660295.1 Lophius piscatorius
TGACAGGGAAGTACACTCAAACAATTAAAAGAATAATAATATTATTGTTATAGATATTATTATTTTATTATAATGTATTTGGTTGGTAATGATGATATATTGAATGCATTATTGTTAGGATATTAACACTTTTTTCTCATAAATAATAGATAATTGTTATTATTAATTAAAATTTAACAAAGCAAAAACAGCTGTATTATATCCATTTTTATATTTATATATATTATAGGTTAAAATATAGGTTATTTAATAGCAGTTTGTGAGCATAATTTATTAATTTGAGGTTGAACTAACTTATGTTGAACCAATGGCACTAATCTTTATTGTTCTGCTATTTATTTATCTTTTTGGATTTCAGATTGACGTTTATTTTTAATTTTTTTTAATAACTAAAAACATTTATTAATTTTTGTCACTCAGAAGTATTATCTCAAATTTATTTGTTATAAATATACATCACAAATATATATATTTATATACAATATATATTTGTATATATATGGCATGTCAGCGATGCTGGGGCATGTCAGCGATGTTGGGGCACGTCAGCGATGCTGGGGCACGTCAGTGATGCTGGGGCATGTCAGTGATGCTGGGGCACGTCAGTGATGCTGGGGCACGTCAGCGATGCTGGGGCACGTCAGTGATGCTGGGGCATGTCAGTGATGCTGGGGCACGTCAGTGATGCTGGGGCATGTCAGCGATGTTGGGGCACGTCAGCGATGCTGGGGCACGTCAGTGATGCTGGGGCATGTCAGTGATGCTGGGGCACGTCAGCGATGCTGGGGCATGTCAGCGATGTTGGGGCATGTCAGCGATGCTGGGGCATGTCAGTGATGCTGGGGCATGTCAGTGATGCTGGGGCACGTCAGTGATGCTGGGGCATGTCAGCGATGTTGGGGCACGTCAGCGATGTTGGGGCACGTCAGCGATGCTGGGGCACGTCAGCGATGTTGGGGCATGTCAGTGATGCTGGGGCATGTGAGCGATGTTTGGGCATGTCAGTGATGCTGGGTCATGTCAGCGATGTTGGGACATGTCGGTGATGTTGGGGCATGTCAGTGATGCTGGGTCATGTCAGCGATGTTAGGGCATGTCAGCGATGTTGGGGCATGTCAGTGATGCTGGGTCATGTCAGCGATGTTGGGGCACGTCAGCGATGTTGGGGCATTCGAAGCGGAGACACCATCGCTCTCGAGACTGCGACGACTCGTCTCGTGAAGCTAGTTAGTCAGCTAGCTAGCTCAGTGTTAAAAGGCGCATACTTCACGTTTCTGTCTGTTTTCTAACGTAACCATTTAGAAACACGGTGAATTTGCTAACGAGGTAGAGAGTACCAAATAACTATAAAAAAATCCCAATAATCTTTTTTCTATCATCGTTCATTTCTTTCATTCATACGTATGTTTTACTTGATTCCAGAGAAACGGCTGTTTTCACAATTATCTCAACATATTCATTCATACATTTTATGTATATTTTGGGTCAGCAGGGATGTTCCAACTAGACGCAGCATGAGAGGAATAAATTCCGTACTGTTAGCATAGTAACCTGTTACATTAAAAGTCATTTAAAGACGTATTTTGGTAATAAGTATTCATCTTTGTTGTCTTTATTGGTAGTTGGCTTGTGCCTAAAACAACCTAAAGCTAAATTCAAAAAGCTGTTAGCTAAATATGACTCATTTTGTAATTGTGCGATTCATTTATTTTTTCATTTTACTTGACCTTTATTTTAAAAAGTTCAAAGAAAATTCCATAATTGAAAAGTCGATTAATCATTTCAATAATCGATAGATTAATCAACTACCAAAACAGTCGTTAGTCGCAGCCCTAATGATCAAATACCATCACATTTGGATCAGTCAGAGCAGGTGAAGCCGTTTCCAACTCTATGGGATGTTTCCTGCCGCAGACATGAGGTCATGACCCCCAGTGGAAAACTGAAGGTTAAACATGCGGTCAAAGTGTTTGAACAACGTTATGACATCACACCTCCTTCAGCATGAGGAGGGTTCCAGAACTTTAGGACCAGGTCCGAAACCAGGTCCGATATTTTCCATTTAATACCATTGACCAAATTTCCAAAGGCTCCTTTTCTGGACTTTTCAAAGAGTCCTATGATGATGAACGATCCCGTTAGATAGATAGATAGATAGATAGATTTGCTTTCTCTTGCTTGAAAAGTGATCCGATCTCATCCGTGACCTCTGAACCATGTCACTCACTGATGGAAACATCTTCATGGTAATGCCGGACATGGAAAATGAAAGTTTTCTCACAAGTTGAGGCTGGGTTTGGTTCAGAAAAAGTTTAATTCATATGGAAAACAGTATCGGTAATAGAAGTTTTTGAATTTCCAAACAGAAAGAAAACATTAACACACAAACAAAACACAAATAGAAATAGAAATTTGAACACAGTAAATCGGAGCGCCTTAGTAGAGACGACCTCACATGACGCCACCCTGCAGTCTATAGGAGCAGAGGTGACGACGCGTCCAGGACCATTCATGGCGTCAGGAGTTGGCGCCGGTCCGCGGCCCTCTCATGATATGGATCTTAGCTTCATCATCGAGCTCCTCCAGAATTCTCTCCTGTTTGACTGACAGGATGGTGTAGGTGACTGCACGACTACAAGTCAAAGGAAAATATCGAAATTTGTCTGCCAATCCATTGTTTGGGTTATTATTGAGCTGGAAGATAGAATTGAATAGAATAGAAAAACTCTATTAATCCCCAGAAGGGGAAATTTAATAGTTGTAGCAGTTCCAGCATACAGATATTCTCCATAGAAAATACACATGTAAGTTAAGATACAATGAAGAAACAAATCAAGAACAAAAAAATGCATCAAAAGAAACTGACTTGGATTGGGAGATTGGAACGTTGGACTGACAACATTGGTGGTAGGGATGTCACGGTATTAGATTAAAATGTCAGGATTATTGTTCGGAGAAACAATCAGTTTCATGATTACCGGCAGAAAAGAGATGATGAAGCTGTGCCTGTTTTTTGATGTGGCGTAATTAGAGGCGATCCATCGGCGACGGGAGGCCAAAGCTGATGAAATCGGCCATCGGACCATCAGAGACGGGTTACGTGCCGGTTGCACGCATGAACCGTACACACGCGCCAACATGAGACACCACGGCTCCAAACAACTCACAGGTAAAGCAGAAAAACACAAAGCTCGCCATTTATAACGCCAGTAAGGACAACACAGGCGGTTGAGGAACAACCCCGAAAAAAGGTTCGGCACAACAAACTCTTCAAATTGAATCACCTAAGGAACAAAGCAAGTAAAGAAGCTAACGTCAGGAGAGCGGCTAAAGCTAGCGACAGCAGGGAACCAGCCACAAGCCCTGACGTCCTTAAAAAAAAAGGACGTCAGGACTTTTGTTAATGGATTAAATGTTAATTTAATTTAAATTAACATTAATTAAATGTTAATTTAATCCATTAACATTTAATGGATTAAACAACGCTTACAAAGTTTTATTTTAGCTGCAAAATGTCGAAAAATTGGTTTAAGAAATGCACAGCGAGGAGGACGGAGGGTAAATTCATTTTAACAGGCTTGTTACTTCCACTGCAACCCTTCAAAATAAGAGCCTTCAAAAAAAAAATATATATATAACTGTTAGTATAAAATACAGTAAAAAATACATATTATATATTTTATATTTATGTTATATGCATGTATCAGCAGTGATGTGCCAAATAGATGCAAATTGAGGGGACTTAATGCCATACTGTTGGTATAGTAACCTGTTTGGTTTAACAGTCCGTTATAAAATCAGTAAAGTTAATTTAAAGATGTATTTTAGTAATAAGTATATTTTTGGTGTTTTTATGGTTAGTTGGCATGTGCCAAAACAAACCCAAAGCTAAATTCAAAAGCTGATAGCTAAATAACAGCCATTTAGTTATTGTGCAATTAGTTTTTCCAGATTTTACTCTTACTTTTAATCAAGTAAACGTTAACTTAATATAGACACACACACATTTTAAGTCTTTAAACATTGAACACAAAACAAATCCCTATTTTAACACATCCGAGAGGGGGAAAAAAATGACAAATTATAACAAAATAATTCATGGTTGTCACCCAGTCAAGTCTTTTTTTGTGTGTCATTCAAGTATGACACTGATTTAACATTATATTGCTAAATTTCCTTCTGGATCAATTCTGTTTTGCAGAATCTTATTTACACAAATATAAATTCATCAATCCATCCAAAATTCACAAAACCTTGTCACCAAGAAAGAAATGGAGCAATACCTCCAAACGCTGTCCACTGTGAAAACCTTACAACTGTTAATGAATGTAAGGCAGAACTCCCATTTATCGTTTTGATTTAAAACCCTCTGTTTTCTATGAGTATTATTCTTTTTCACTTTCTCCTTCTTCTTCTTTTCATTTTCTATTTTGATTACATTGTTTCATTTATTCACCCATCTGCTCTGTTTGAGCAAAGCTCCCATTTTTTTGGAAACAAAGTTGAATTAAAAAAAAAAATATTTAAACATAGTGTTTATTATTTGCCTGTTTGTAACTTTGATTATTTTATTTCCGAATAATGTCGAATATTTCAGATTCTTCAGTTATAAAGCCACGCTTGTCTACCTGCACAGGTATGACGGTGATGAAGCACAACAAATATTAATTATAACTTAAAATTATTCAATCATTTTTCCGTATCTGACTGAAGGACAGATTTGTGATGGTTTCTCTGACCGGGTCTGAAGGATACACATGCCGACCACAAACCCTCCGATAACCAGACCGGTCAGCAGGTTCCTGTTGCGGAGCTTCGCCGCATTCTTCCGGAAGGAATCGAGCTCCTGCCGGCGAAGGAGAAGCACTTTCTCAGCCGTTGTTGGCGCAGGTTTACCGGATCCTCCGGCGTCTTTGTCGGCCATGACTTTGTTCGGGTAACAAACCCCGGAAATACGTCAGACCTAAATCGGAAGTAAATGCGTAAATCTCACAATGACGATCCGCCTTTCCATACTTCTGATTGGCTTTGGTAGGGTAATGACGTCACTCTATCCTCTAACTTTTTTTTCCCGTTGTTCGTTATTTTCTTAGTATATTTGCCTTCATGAACTTTAACAATTGAACGTATGAAAAGGTAAGACGAGGTATTATAAAATTAATTTAGTAACGACATTAATGTTGTAATATTCCCAAGAATAAATTAAATTAAATTAAAATTTTAAGAGAAGGAAGCCACCATTTAAAAAAACATTTGGTACACCCATATAAAAAGTTAAGATAAGATATTCCTCTATTAATCCCACAACAGGGGAAGTTGCTTTGTTTTGTTAAATAGCACAGTGGATTGCAAAATAGAAATAATAGATAGAGATGAAGAAAACAGAAAATAGAAATGAGAAACAATAGTAATAAGTTTAAGCAAAATAAATAGGAGAAGATATAGAAAAATAGAAAAAATGTAAAAACCAAACACTTTAAATCAGAGCAGATAGAAAAACTATATAGGAAGGAACAAGATATACAATATAGACAATGAACAGATTGAACTGTGTTGGTTTTTGTTTAAGTTATGTTTTTTGTTTTTTTGTAAATTTTTATTTATTTTGCTATGGACTTTAAGCAGATTGTGCCAACAGAAATATTGGTAGTGGATTAGTAGAAGGACTCGTAAGGCTGGGTTACAAACTGGGTCAGTTCGGAAGATAGAACCAGAGGAAATTGCTTCTTTTGTGGAGCAGGAGATGGCTGGTAGGGTCCACTGAGGGGCCCCGACTCCAATGATGGTTGGTCAGCATGCCATTCAGATGAGCGGCTGGTCTCTATATTATAAATTAAATGTATTATTATTATTATTACATGGTTTCTCGCGTTCAGGAAGATTCTCTGATGCTCTTCAGAAATAATTTTCACATCTAGAATGAGTCCTGATCTTCATCTCTCTAAAATCCTACTGAAAAGTTTTTTTGGTAGTGGTATATGGTGTTGATCTTTCCTCATCTGGAATAAAATCGGTTCCTAAACATCATAATGGGGGTCGTCATTAGAAGTCTCCCTCAGCACTGAGTTTTACTTGAGTTTCTATGTAGAATCTCCAAAAGGGGGGGTGGACAGTGTTGCGCAACTTTTGATTGAAACATCCTGGGTAAGAGGATTTTTGCTCTAAGTCCTAAACATCAGATTTGAAATCAGAATCCTGTTCTTTGCTAGATTCTCCTTCCTGGAAAGAAATATCAAGGTCTACCCCTCTTCCTGTATCCCATCAAAACTTGCCTACGTGTTACTTGTGTCGGTCCTTGCTAACCTCTTGACTTCTCTATCTCTTCTCTGCCAGTCGGATTCTATACTATTTCCGTTTTTCTTTTGGATGCTTTTGCTCTACCTCTTTTGTTAGTCTTTTCTGGCTTCTCCTCCCCACGGTGGACTTCCTCTCTCAGTTCAAGCCTCGTTTTGGCTTTGGTGAGTGTGTGGAAAATTGGAAAGTACAGTCCTGTCCCCGTATGATGGCAGGTAATTTGCCAGCTCAGCATCTTCTATTCGCAGGATGCTCGACTGCTCAGTCTGTGAATGAGGAAACATGTCCAATAACTTTACGTATAAGAAGAGAATGAAACACTTTGCATATGTCAAAGGGAAAAACAAGATGACAAAAGTTAAAGTTGCATGAATGAGCAAATTTTTAAGCACATTCATTTTTATTATTGCATCGCAAACGTACACTGGAGAGAAGAGAAGCACTTCAAAGATGAATTTTCATAAATGTGTTTGCGTTCTTGCTTCTAACTGCAAGACTTGATTACATGTGTATTTCATAATATAATATATATTTTACCGTTTGTTTCATAGAGGTAAATCATAGTCAACATTTTGTCATTTTAATAGCAGGCAGTCAAGAGATTTTAATCATAATGAACTTTATAAAGTACAGGTACTTCACACAGAAGTACTGTAAACAGTTTGGTCCCAAACTGTTTTTCTTCTGGATCCTGAGCACCTGTGTACCAATGTTCATGTTTACAGGTGAAACAAACGGTGGGAGCTGCTAGTACGGTGCTAAATATTTTAGGGGGTTCCGTGGAACCATTTAGTAATGCCATCTGCCAAGACCCGTACAATATGTAAATTTTTGCGACGACTGATTATGCTGGCAAATTTTCACGAGTTTTCAAGCATGATAAAGCCCGATCAAGGTAGCTCCTCCCACTTTCAGTGGTCAGGCCCCAATTAAAGCAAAGATCAACCAAGAATCTAGCAATACAATAAAAAGAGAGGTCAGACAAAACCAGTGTTTTTTAAACCAAGTGTTTCAGGATGAGGTTCGACCTGATCTCCTCAGACATTTCCATCAAAGACATGTCCATCAAAGACATGTCCATCAAAGACGTTATTCAAAGGAATAACTGCTTGGTACAGCTGGAAACGCGATAACTCAAAAACTATTTCATGGATCATTTTCAAATTTAAAACAATAAAGACCGTAGTGCGAGGAAGAACTGGAGGCATTTTGGGAAAGGTTGGTTATAAATCTCTGACACTAGGGGGAGCATTATCTCCAAAAGTCGTTGGCCATCATTTTTCTAGCATTGGTCCAATTAAGTTCATGATTGGTGCATATGAATCGCCTCAATCCGATCTTGTATACATCGTGTTTTACTTTCAATTTTCATGTTTTACTCACAAGAGGGAGCCTTTTTTTAGGACACATCTTCCAAAACATTTGGCGCAGATGAATGAACTCGAGGAGATCTATATTGTTTGTATCATACTTTAGCCATATTTCAATTGAGGCATTCAAAAATTTTACTCGATACTTACTAAAAATACTGTGGAATTAACTTCACATTTGATGTGAGGCGTTCAATCGGTGGGATCGGTTGTACGACACTAGGGACTGATTTTTCTTCGGGATTTGCTCTTGCTGTCAGGACGACAGCGCAGCTCTAGTTTGATAGTTTGTCTTTCCTGCAGTAGAACTTCTACCGCTGATATCTTGAAAAGGCCATTCTATATTTTATGATGAAAGGAGAAAATTTGTCTAATCTGATAATCCGGCTCTGGATGTCTGACAGATGTTCTTTCCTCATCTATCCGACACAGAGACAGAGAGGAACCCACAGTAGAGTTTGTTAACCCAGGGTAACACCTGAACTCAAAGCCAAACCCAGGATAGAGGGGTTTGTCGAAGGTGGAGTGGACTGTGTGGATGTGGGTCAGTTTTTCAGTGGAAACTGCGTAGAAGGACAGAAAACCAGCATGCCAGTCTAAATATGCTGCTATCTTGCTTATGTCGTAATTGAACCCAGTACCTGTTTGTATTCTTGTATTATTGTGCCAAAGACAAAAAGCATTGTCAAAGTATAGAGACCAGCATTTGTCACTCCCTCCAAATCTGCACTCCTGACCAGCTCCTCTTCTGCTGATTCCTTTGTAGGTCACTGCTATGTAAAAGCTCCCTTTGGTCTCCATTTCCCAGTAACAGCGTCCAGTCAGACCATTTCTACACAGAAGCTGTTTGAAGCAGTCGAATCTCTCTGGATGGTACGGATAAGTCTGTTCCTCCTTCAGGTACCTCACCCGTCTGTTGTCATCAGACAGGATGAGTTGCCTGTGGGCTGTGTTTGGGTCCAACGTGAGGTCACAGGCGTCTGGTGGAAACATCGAGACACATTGATTACTGTGGGCGCATGAGGAAGGAAAGAGAACCAAGCGCTCCCACTGGGCTCATCAGTGGAAGAAACACCTGAAAGTGCCCTTTCAGGTGTTTCTTACTCTATCCCCGACTAAAGCGCTGTTCAAATTGAGGAGCTCAGGATTTAGAAATTACAACCCCACGTCTGCGTTTTCATACACAGAACAACCGCTAATGCAACCAGGTCAGTAGCCAGCCCCAGTGGGTGCATCTGGGGCAGGCATGTGTTCCGAACACTTTCACTGCAGACGAAAGCGTTGATACCGTTTTAAGCGGCTTCCATCCTCTGCTTCCGTTTTCAACAGCGTGCTGCTCGTGACGTCTTTGTTATTGTTTTCTGACACATTGGGGTCAGTTTAGATCCGTTAACCGTTCATACCGGAGCCCGATGTAAGACACGTTTTCAGAGTAATGAGAGCAGCTAAACCAAAAGGAACAGATCTAAGAAAAATTCGTATTTGTGCGTTAAGACTGGCTGTGTGAACGTAGCCATAGAACGGTACGAGGAAGAACTGAGGTTCAGTTTATGTTCTATGTCTTCAATGTACGTATGTTTTTTTAATTGTGGACCCCAAGAAGGCTTTAGGGCAAAGCTGCTCCGGCGAGAAAGACACAAATAAACAAATAAAACATCTGGCTGCAGCTAACATTTTTGGAGCTCGGAGGAGTGTTTACCCAATATGGCTGATTTATTGTAACAAATAAATCCAAAACTTACACTTCCACAGCCCACGCTTTAACCTCTGAACCCCACCATGGTCCAAGCTGAAGAAAAGCAAACTTAGTCAGAAAAGGAAATCTATGGTTGCACAAAACATCCAAGACCTAAAAAGACAAAACAAAAAAAACACAATCCAGATCTTAAAAAAACAAAAAAACAGCACAACAGTAGAAAAAAGAGTAATGCGGAGACAAACACTGTAGTGAGATGTTTCTTATTGTGTCATATTTGTAAGTTGGTTTTTGTTGTTGTACTTTCTTAACAATTGTGTATATTACACGTATATTACACGTGTAATATACACGTATATTACAGATTACAGATGTATTTTAATTAACAGACAAGGAGACTATAGCTCTTAGAAAGCTCAAAGAAACTATGGCAAATGTACATTTCATTTCAGAACCGGAGATGAGCCATACTTGAGTGTTTCCAGCCTCCATTGTGGATCCTCCAGTCCAGCAGAGAGGAGTTTGGCACCTGAGTCTCCTGTATGGTTATAGCTCAGGTCCAGTTCTCTCAGGTGGGAGGGGTTGAGGCTGAGCGCTGAGGCCAGAGAAGAACAGCCTCCCTCTGATAGAAAGCAGCCTGAAAGCCTGCTCACAGAGACGTGAATTTATCCATGACTTTAATCCATGCTGCGATGTTAAGCTAATTGGTTAGTTTAAGTTAAGTCTAGCCTGAATTACTGGGCCAAAATGTAATCCAGGTGGGAAGCTTTTTTAATTACGTCGAATAGCTTCGCCCCCCACCAGTGGATTTGCATAAACTTGGTATTTCTGCACAGGTAAAAGCTAAAAGAAAGTTCTTTTCAGTGTGTGTAACTTTGTACCTTTCACTACGTGTGAGTAATCTGTGATTATACACGAAAAATACCAATATTTCTATCCTCTCCTGATTCTTTTCTAGATGAAAAGGCTCTAGCATCATTACATCACGGTAACACCCTGAAACAAAACCATCGCTGAATTTGTCCGGAAACCCTTTGATGCTGCAACATCAATTCAGATCAAGACAGAAATACCATAAAGTTCAAGTAAATCTACACCGTCTTGGTGGGACAGGACCAGGACGACTCTCCATTTGGACCAGTTGGATAGAATATGGTCAATTGGGATTTTGGTTCCAGAGACGGATTTTGGTTCCAAGAATACCACAGCACACAATACAACCTTCTAAATCTAAGGTTTGATTCAAACCAGCATTAAAACTATGTAGAACCCAGATTCTGGGCTCTCAGGTGAGCAGGACCAACCTACTGGTGTTGCTTTGACAGTAACCCTGTTTAGATTTTAGATTAGCTTAGGTTTTAAAATGCACTTTGCGCGACCAGAGACACAACGCCATTCACGCCCGTGCCCGTCCTGCATCTCCAAACGTTTCCAGCTGACTGTTTGTGTTCCCATTTCGCTGCTGCCTACGTCACTTCTGATACAAGGTCAAAGGGCATTGTGAACAGTCACCAGCACGTCAGTCAAGCGCCGTATTTGTTAAGCTCGCTAACACAGGCTACCTAAAAACATGAAGATGTTTCTGAAGGTAATATACACGTACGGACTAATCCAACTGTAGAGACTGACGGGACAAAGTCATTTGGGACTTGCTGAAGAGCTCAGGACTTGGCCGCAGATCCTTCGTGTTAACGCAATAACTCAGAAATAATGTCATAGATCATTTTCAAATTTTATCTCAATATAGACCTTAATGCGAGGAAGGACTGGAGTGATTTTGGGAGTGATCATTCGCATATTGTTGATACTAGGGGGGCTTTATTTCAAATGTTTTCGGCCATAATTTCTCAAACCTTGGTCTGATTTAGTTTAAATTCAGTCTATATGAATCGATTCGAGGAGATCTATCGTGTTTCTAACATCTTTTACCCGTAATTGATCTAATAGTTCATATTTTATTCACTTTGTCAGAAATATCTACCCGAGCAAATGAAGCATTCGATTGAAGATTTGTCTGATTCCCAGGATCAATTATTGAAGGAAAGAAGAAGAACATCAACATCACAGCAGATTCCAAACTATTTGACAACATTGTATGTGAGGGAGCCTTCAGATCTCACCTGAGATTCTCCAGTTTACATCGGGGACTCTCAAGTCCAGCAGAAAGAAGTTTCACTCCGGAGTCCTGCAGGTCATTGCTACTCAGGTCCAGTTCCTTCAAACAAGAGGTCTGAGATCGGAGAACCGAGGCCAGACTTGCACAGCTTCTCTCCGACACGTCGCAGAGACTCAACCTGGACAAGAATTAATGGCGATGACAAAAGATTGTTGGTGATGTTATATCAAAAATCTGTCCCTCTACTAGATGCCATCATTTCATGCTTCTGACCTGAGAGTTTCCAGCATACAGTGAGGACTCTCCAGTCCGGCAGAAAGGAGCATCACTCCTGAATCCTCCAGATGGTTGTTACTCAAGTCCAGCTCTTTCAATCTGGAGGTCTGGTGGGTGAAGACTGAGGCCAGAGCTTCACAACTTTTTCCTGAAAGGTCACAAACTCTTAGGCTAAAAAAAAAAAAAATGAATTATGAACACAGATGAAGTCTTCTTGAAAGAAATATTTTTTGTCAACTTTTTATTAAATTGAAACGTTTCCTATCGTGAAACAAATATTTTTCTCTAAAACATGTAAGCCACAAGTATAGACACCCAGCGGAAATCCTGTGATGAAAAAGTAACTGAAGCACATTTCCAGTCCTATTTTATATTTTTCCTTCACTTCTTTGAGTAGGAGCTCTGAAGTAGAGGACGACAACTTCCTGTTTCACTGAGGTATAAATATCTGGTGACACAGGCTTGATTCTCTTTGACCTTCTTTCACAATGCAAAAGACCAGAGAACACAGCAATGATGTTTGAAGAAAAAGTTTTAGAGCTGCACCAATCTGGCAATGGAGATAAGAAAATATCTCAGCTGTTCAAAATTTCAGTTTCAACTGTTAGAGCAATAATCGAGAAGTTTAAAGAGACTGGAGATGTTAGAAACCAGCCTGGAATAAGACTTGTTTGTAAACGGACCCCACACACTGTGAGCAGGATGGTTCGACTGGCCAAAGACTCTCCAAGGATTACAGCTGGAGAGGTCAGAGGTCAGTTGAATCTTGGGGTCAGGAAGTCTCCCTAACCGCCATGTGAAGGCGCCGACACTAACACAAGCTGTTTGGGAGGGTAGCAAGGAAAAATCCTACGCTGTCTTCCACCCACAAGTTAAAGCCCCTACAGTTCGACAAACATTACTGGGACTTTCAGTGGAACAAGGTCAGAGGTCAGATGAGACCAAAGTAGAGATTTTTGTCAAAAAACGTCAAAGATGGGTTTGGCGTAGCAAGAAAGGAAGCTGTAGAAAAGCCACTTATGCCTACTGTGAAGTCTAGTGGTTGATCTGTGATGCTGTTAAAAGACAAGGTTCCATGAACTCCATCAAATAGCAGCAGATACTGGATGAAAACCTAAGAGCCTCTGTCAGGAACCTTAAAGTGGGCTCTGATTGGACCTTCCAGCAGGACTATGATCTGAAGCACACCTCTGAATAAACCCAAAAACTGTTCACAGGTCACAAAATAAGTGATAGGTTCTGCCTTGACCTAAACCCCACAGATCATCTGTGGGATATGCTGCAGAGGAGAGTTCACAAGCCTGGATCGCCGAACCTGAAGAAGGTCGAGAGTTTCTCTATGGAGGAATGGTCTCAGGTCTCCTCCATGTGTTCGCCGACCTCATCGCAACTACAGACGGAGACCCAATAGTTGGGGCACACATGTTTCAGAGAAAAAAAGATTCATTTGACGTTGAGAATGTGATGTTTTTCAAATATTTTAGAGGTTAGATTTTTGTAAATAATTTGAATTAAATATCATGGATACAGTCAGTAAATACATATTTTGCATGTCATTTCTTTAAAAGGGGGCCAATACTTTTGGAAGGTTACCAAAAATGAGGCTCTTTAAAAAGGAAGAACCTTCTGTAAAAATCAATGTTACTAAAGACTATAGTATATTAAGACGCCACACAAGGGTTAAAGGTAAACAGAGAGCAGATGACCTTAGGCTTTCCAGTTTACAGTGTGGACTCTCCAGGCCAGTACTGAACACCAGAACTCCGGAATCCTGCAGGTGGTTCATACTCAGGTCCAGCTTTGTCAGATGTGAGGTCTGGGAGCTAATGAAGAAGGCCACAGCATCACAGCCTCTCCACGTTAGCAAACAGTTACACAATCTGCAGACAATACGTGACAGAAAACAATGTTAATGTCCGGCTCAACTGTTTGGTTGAAACAATTTGAGTCACTATTTCTTTTGGAAAATGTGACCTGTTTATAATATGACCCATGTGGCAGCATGTATGTGCTAAAGAGTAAGGGGCCAAGGTTGGAGCCCTGCGGGACACCACAGGTGAAAGAGCCTATCGAGAATGAGGCTACCGAGAAAGTCCTGTTTGATTATTAGGATTGTCTTCTTTTTTGGGGGAGATATTAAAGCCTTTATTAGATATTAAAGACTTACTAAACAGAATAATGTAACTTGATGCAACAAAAAAAAACAACTATTAAGGGTCAAACAGTTTTCTAAAAACATGCTTTACCAAAAGGTTGAGCTAATTTAGTTAAAATGGACTATTTTCCCCGAAATGAAAAATTTCATGAAGAAATAATTTTGTAAGTCTGATTGTCTCTTTCACCAAAT
Organism: Lophius piscatorius; assembly: GCA_009660295.1. Taxonomy (NCBI): domain Eukaryota; kingdom Metazoa; phylum Chordata; class Actinopteri; order Lophiiformes; family Lophiidae; genus Lophius; species Lophius piscatorius. Next base: position 14,100 of record VRLP01008793.1, read on the forward strand.
GCTTTGGCATTTTTTGGTAACATTTATAGAGTGTCTAAAATATCAAATTTGTAAATGCCTCAAACAAATAAAATATGTGAATACATAATCTTCCCACAGATTTTCTTTCTTGGTGGGTTTCTGTGTCTTGGCAAGTGGTAGTTAGAGTCGCTCCTTAAGACCAGAACGTCTGACCTGAGGGTTTCCACTCTACAATGTTGACTCGCCAGTCCCAGAGAGAGGAGCTCCACTCCAGAGTCAGACAGCTGGTTGTCACTGAGGTCCAGGTCTTTGAGGCTGGAGGAACGGAGACTTAGAACTGAAGATAGTAAACCAAAACTCCTGCTCGTCAGGCTACAGCCACTTAACCTGAGGAGGAATGATTCAACATTCAAATTATTTAGAAATGCTTAATTTAGCTTAATGTCGTTTTTTGCCTAAAAGGAAATTCCAGGATATTCACATCATATCGAATTTCCATCGCAGGAATATTGCCATTGTCTCTCTGTAGGTTGTGCTAACTTTTCACTCATCACATTCATTGTCGAGATTTAAGGGAATCAGGACTGGCTGGATCTTTGGCTGTGAAAAATGAAGCACTGGTCCTAAAACAGCGACCCCTGGTGGTAATGGAATATTGTAGATGATCCCAGCCGTGTAAATATAATGAACTCATTCGCAGCTAAGATGGAAATCGTGATTCTGGTGAGCCAATTTCACTTCCTGAAAAACAATGACCACTCTTATTGGGAATTACAATAGGTAATAAATTCATAGGCAAATAATCTCTTAGGTGCTGATTGTAAAGAAGCTGCTTTTAACAACCACAGTTTGACCCATATAACTCCAAACATACATACATACATGTATGTATGTATGTATGTATGTATGTATGTATGTATGTATGTATGTATGTATGTATACATATATATGTATACATACATATATGTATGTATACATATATATATGTATACATATATGTATGTATGTATACATATATATGTATACATACATATATGTATGTATACATACATGTATGTATGTATACATATATATGTATACATACATATATGTATGTATACATATATACATAAATGTATGTATGTATATATGTATACATACATATATGTATGTATACATATATACATAAATGTATGTATGTATATATGTATACATACATATATGTATGTATACATATATACATAAAT
>VRLP01008794.1:0-15284 GCA_009660295.1 Lophius piscatorius
GAGACACGTCATTACATCAGAGACACTAGAGACACGTCATTACATCAGAGACACTAGAGACACGTCATTACATCAGAGACACTAGAGACACGTCATTACATCACAGACACTAGAGACACGTCATTACATCACAGACACTAGAGACACGTCATTACATCAGAGACACTAGAGACACGTCTTTACATCAGAGACACTAGAGACACGTCATTACATCAGAGACACTAGAGACACGTCATTACATCAGAGACACTAGAGACACGTCATTACATCAGAGACACTAGAGACACGTCTTTACATCAGACACTAGAGACACGTCTTTACCTCAGACACTAGAGACACGTCTTTACATCAGAGACACTAGAGACACGTCATGTTTTAAAGAACAACTGGCTGATTTCTTCTCCAATGTTCGTCTCAGGATCAGACGGACAGCTGTTCTCCTCTCAGCAGGTCGGTGTTGATCATCTCTGACAGGAACGCCCGTCATGTCGTCGGACTCCTTCGTTATCTGGTCAGAACCAGGACCACACTGCCATCTGAGCTGCTGACCTTCTCTGTGGGCCTCCATGTGGCCCGGGAGGCCCGTAAGACCAGCAGGCCTCTCTGCAGCTACCTGAAGAGCTTTGGAGTGTGCAGGTGTGATGATTCTGATGATTCTGACGATTCTGCTTCTCTTTGTGCCTCTAGATGTTTGGAACATCATTTGTTCTCTCTGAAATCAGGTGTGTTTGTGTTTCTCTCCGCAGAGACAGCAGTGTGTGTCCCGACCGCCACAGAGTCCTGTCCAATCTGGACCAGTCTGTCCTTCCAGTGTCGGGTATCATAGAGGTGAGGACAAACATCTTTGTGTCCTTTGGTTCTTCGCCTCACCTCCTCATGACAACCTTTACAACTTTACATGACATCTAGAAATAGATCCAAAGAAGCCACCATCACCGAAACAGCCAGAATGTTTCATACGGTACTCCTCAGTGTCTTTTCTTCCTCATTTATCCCTTCCTTTAAAAAAGACCTAACGCCGTCCCTCGGCTGATCACCGATTTTTATAAAGTCTGACTGACCGATTCTGATACTCTTTCATTTAAATTTATAAAACCAAAGTGAGTATTTTAAGTGCAACTTGTGAAATTTACACAAGTTGGATCAGGCTGTGATTTCAGTTTTAAACTTTGATTTTTTTGCGGGGCTCCAGGTTGTTCCTCTCTACGTTAAGACGGCGTCAGTCTTCTTCGGTCGTCTCGTCAGGAATGACGACGATGTCCAAATCCTGGCGTCTCAGATGAGTTGTTACTATGCCGACAAGAAACCTGCAGCCAACGATGTGGTGGAAGGAGGCCTGTACGCCATGCAGGAGGACGAGGTCTTCCACAGGTCTGACTCAGACATGTCCTTTTGTTCTGAAGTCTCTGCTCATCGCTCGGATCCGCTCTGCTTGATTCTAACCTTCCTCTACACGCCGCAGGGTGAAGGTCCTGTCTGTCCCAGACAGAGGCGATCGGCTCTTCTTCAGTGTCTTCGCCCGTTTCATTGACGTGGGGAAGGAGGAGGAGGTCCGATCACACCAGATCCTCCAGCTTCCAGAACAGTTTCATGCTCTACCTGCTCAGGCTGTGGAGATCATCGTCTGCCGAGTCCAACCGGTCGACGCCGAGACCAACTGGCACCCAAAGGTCTCTTCTAACACCTCAATGCACTTCCTGTACAGTTTGAGCAGGGGCGGATCTAGCTGGCCACCCCAACTGCCACCCCAGTTTTGGATCATCTCCCACTGTTAACACAGTCCACTCAGAACTAAAGTGATCCAGGAGCACCTGTTATCCTGTCAACTTCATTGTACAGGAAGTGGTTGACGTAGTTCTTATGACTCCTGACACCTTTGTGAAAAGCAGTCAGATGATTGGACCATTTCTGGTTCACAGGTCACCAGAGCAATCAGCCAGAAGATCCGAGGTCTCCAACACCGAGCCAGGGCGGTTTTCAGTCTGGGAAACACCGTTTTTGTTGATCCCATGGTAGGTTGTTATCAGGTAGTGAGTCCCTGGTGAAAAAACAGGATCTGAATAAACTACTATGGTTCCTTCGCCAGTCCAATTCTCCAGCAGACCGGAACGGTTTCTGGACTGTTCTGGTGCGATTTGAGCCCGTTTAACCAATTTTCTTTTCCAGGTCCGTTTGAGCCAAATGCCAGGAATGAAAACTGTGATCAACGAATATAATGTTCAATCAGCAATCCTGAACACGGGGATGGGAGTCAGCAACCCGGATCATCTGAACCTACTGAAGGCCCTCTGCCAGGAGACCACTCCCCTACCTGAGTAAGAAAACACCCAACTGTCCCAGCAGGGGATCACCATCACCAGCAGTAGATCATAGATCCACCACCACCAGCAGTAGATCCTAGATCCACCACCACCATCAGTAGATCCTAGATCCACCGCCATCAGCAGTAGATCCTAGATCCACCACCATCAGCAGTAGATCCTAGATCCACCACCATCGACAGTAGATCTTAGATCCACCACAACATCAGTAGATCCTAGATCCACCACCATCAGTAGATCCTAGATCCACCACCATCAGTAGATCCTAGATCCACCACCATCAGCAGTAGATCATAGATCCACCACCATCAGCAGTACATCCTAGATCCACCACCACCACCAGTAGATCTTAGTTTCTCGTCTTTGTTTGATCTTGTCTTGTCGGTAGGTCAGGAGATGGACAGACATCACTGGACGTTCTTGCTGGAGCCTTCAGTCACCTTGCTGACCTTCCTCTCCTTGAACCATGTGAGCCAGACAGTCCAGTATCATCAGTGATCCAGTCCATGTTCCCGGCACCACCAGTAGCACCTGCAGCTGAACCCCAACTGGTCCCAGTCTGTGGCCAGACTGCACTACTGGCCAACCAGTCCAGCTCTGGACAGTCCAACGGCCATGCTGGTCTTCTGAGTTCTGCTGATAAAAACAAGAGGTAGGTGTCTTCACTCCTTATTCAGGATCAGAGAGTCCAGTTAGCTGCAGGTGGGATCAAAGCTGTCAGAGCGGTCCTCTCCTCTCTGCTGGACCTCAACGGTGGCTATGAATCTTATCCACAGGAACAGACCTGAAGGAGAACTTTGTCCCAGTCCGACCAGAACCCTGATCAATGGTAAAAGACCGTTTGATGATCCTCTTATGTCAGGAGAACCAGACACATCAGAACCAGGATCATAATGTTCAGGGGTGTCTTTTGTGTTCAGGTGAGGATCGGAGAAGCAAGCAGGTCATCGACTCTGACACAGGTGGCCTCACAAGGTATGAGATTTCATCTCCAGCAGAGGATCCAGACTTCCCAGATGAAACCGATTCTGTTGGATCTGAAGGATCTGGTTGTGTCGCAGATTCCACCCTCAGGTCCGCTGGTACCAGACGTCCGACAGTGTGATTGTGACGGTGAAGCTGACAAACCCGGAGACTCAGAGCTGTGACTTCTACCCCGACAGGGTGGTTTACAGGTCGGTACTGATGTCTGGGCCCAGATTATCCGGTCTGAGTCGTTGGTAGGTACTGATGTGTGGGTCTAGATTATCTGGTCTGGAACCAGAAACGTGGTGAACCAATCAAACATCTGTGGGACGTGCTGGTCAACAAATGTGATCCATCGAGGCCCTACCTCACAACTTTCAGGACTTATAGGATCTACTCAGACTTTGGTACCAGATACCACCTTCAGAGTTCTGCTGGAGTCCATGTCTTACTAGGTCAGAACTGTTTTGGTGTTAAAAGGGAGACTTAAACAATATAAAATGGGTGGTTTTAATGTTATGGCTGATTGTCAATGTTACGCTGTTTGGTTTGAGAGAATGACATTTCTAACGACTGAACAACGATGTTCTCTGACTAGTGAAGACCAGAACCGGGACGTTTCAGACTGACATCTCTCTGCTGATGGTTTTCAGTGGCAGGGTGGACGGACGGACCTACAGAACCGACTTGCAGCTTCAACGCCACATCTCCGCGAACAGATGCTCCTGGGAAATGAAGTCCAACGAGCCAGTCCTCAACCTGGTCAAAGAGGAGGACGGACTCTGGGAGAGACTGGTCCAGAACAAGGTACTGGACTTCAGTTTCCAGCGGGAGGATTAAACCTGACAGACGGTTTTCATTTTTAATGAACTTCCTGAGACGTTTTCCTGAATCCACAGATGAACATTTTGTTTTACAGAATATTTTTGTGAGCTACGACCTGGAGCACGTTGAAGAGGAAGAAGACGAAACCCCCAACGGTGAGAACCACGCCGTTGTGTTAATGATGACATCATCAACACACACACACACACTGTTTCACCGCGTGAACCTGGACTGTTTCACCACGTGAACCTGGACTGTTTCACCACGTGAACCTGGACTCTGACAGTTTGACCGTGTACTGATGGTGTTCTGGTCCTCAGGTCTCTGGTTCTGGGGGAACACTGGAGAACAGAACTGCTTCGTGAACTCGGAGAGCGACAGCAACAGCGACTGAAACTGCGTCCCGTCTTTGAAGCCGTTGGGGATCCAGTGTCAGTCTATTTCTGTTTCCATGGTTACGACATGAGGTTTGGTTAATTTGTGTCAGGATGGTTTCCTGGCTGAATCTCAAAACCTGCTCAGTTCCAACCCGTTATTTATTTTAGAGGAGGCGTTTAGGGTCACCTGTGTCTGCGTGAACGTGACCCGCTGTGGTCCGTTCACACCTGCACAGAATTTATTGACATTTGCAGTCCAGCCAAGTTCGGCGTCTCATAACGTGTTTCTTCAGTGTGGTTAATTTTACGTTACATTTCACCGCTGACTGGGATTATTATGGTCTGTCCACATCATCATTTTTTTAATTTTTTTATACGATTCAGAATTAGAATTAAAGGTCCGGTGTGTAAAATGCGATGGCACCTAGAGGTGATGTTCCAGATTACGCTAGATGTCAAAAACATGCTGATGAGCACGACGTTCCTTTAGATAGATATAAGTGAGATTGTTACACTATAGGTCAAAGGTCACAAGTAAGAAAATAAATATTTGTTTTATCATTGTGGCGGCTGTGGCGGTACCAGAGCTGAGGCCGGATGGATTTGTGTTTTTTTGTCCAAAAATCGGGTTCTTAAGTTTTCCCCCATGAGACTGAAATCATGTTTTGGGCCTAAAAGCCATAATGGTTTAATAATTTTTGATTTTTCACTGTTTGTGAGACGTGATAAACCGTCACTCCACCGTCTTTAATGTAACACATTAAGAAAAACGATCTGCAAAAGCCACAAGCCAACGGAAGTGTTCACGGAGGACACTTAAAGGTGATGCACACCCAGACGCTTTTGATAAAGGCGTCATTCCGTGAATAAAAAAGATTATAATACAGAAACATTTCATGATATATTTGATTAGCCCTGCTAGCTTCGCTTCCCTTCTGGGTCATGTGACTCAGAATGAGACGTTAATCAACGTTTCGAAAACAACAAATGAAGTTAATAATGAACCGGAGATGCAGTAAAGAAGGTGTTTCATACCTGCTGAGGAAAACTCCTAACTGCCGTCTTACATACTGACTTCAGCTGTCGCCATGGAAACGTGTAAACAACCTCAGAATGTCATAAACAAAAGCTATTTTGTTGTAGCTTTGGGTACCAGACAGTTCCTAAAGATAGAACAAAAGAGCTGGGTCAGAGTTTCTTCTCTGGGTTCTGTACATGTTCGGGTCAGGATTAAGTTTATTTGTTGTTTTCACCATCTTGACTACGTTTTATTCTAAGTCACATGACCATTTGCTTAATAAATCTGGTTTATTCACTGAACGAAGTAATAAAAACCGTCTGGGTATTTGCTGCGTGTGTGGTCAAATTGATGAAGATGTATTCTTTGTTTGCAGCGTGTTTTGTCAAATTGATGAAGATGTTTCCTGTAATTGCAGCGTGTTTTCGTCAAATTGATGAAGATGTTTCCTGTAATTGCAGCGTGTTTTTGTCAAATTGATGAAGATGTATTCTTTGTTTGCAGCGTGTTTTTGTCAAATTGATGATGTTTTTCTTTATTTGATCGTGTTATATCTATTCGTGTGTGTCTTCTTAAATTGCGGCGTGTTTTCTCCCGTCAGCCCCCGTAGTGACCCCCCCTGTTTGGGCTGCATATCCCAGCTACACAATGTTAAATACACACCAGTTACACACACAGCGTCGTCCTCCTGTCAGGTTTATCGGTTTACTTTTTACCCAGAGATGGCAGCGGTTTGACAGCAGCAGCACTTTACAAAGAACTGGGTCACATGACCGCAACAATCGTGTAGTCGGGGGGGGATTCCAGAAAACAGGTTTAGTGGAAAGACTGAGTTTGTTTAGTCCAAGTTTATGGAAACTGAATTTTCCAATCCAGAATTAGAAGCAGGTAAAGTCTGAGTCCGTTGTCACGGTAACTTACTGTGTTTTTTTTTTTTTTTTTTTTTTCCGGCTCCAGAACAGCTGATCTGAAGTTGGTTCAATCAATTCTGAGTTTCTTCACTCCCGAGTTTTTCATCTCAGGGTTGATCGACCCGGAGCTCAGGGTTAAACTTGAATCCGCTTTTTTGAAAAGTGCGCCCTGTGGCTTCTTTGAGTTTAGCTGCTTACCAGAACCGGGTCAGGATTAAGTTTATTTGTTGTTTTCGACCCGGAGCTGCTGCTTCTTAAAACTCGCATAAAACATCGTCATGTTTTTGTTTTTTTCCATCTCGGATCCAAAAAAATCGAATTATGAAAAGATGCGGGATCATAAAACCACATTTTGAAATTTTGACTTATTTCCTTTTGCTGATCCAAAACAGCGGCTCTAAGTTCTTGTGGGTTAAAGGTTCGGTCTGTAACCCTTGAGAGTTGAATCTGAATTATCCAAGAGGATCTCAGTCCTATCAGACAGAACATTCTGTAAAACTGAAAGGTTTCTGTCTTTGAATAAAGGGAATATAAAATCCATTATGAATGTGTCATCCGCTGGAAATACGAGAAGAATGTAAAGAATTTCTGATGGGGCGTGATTTCTGATTCCACGCCCCCTTTCAGAGGGGGCGTGGCCTCCATGTAGTCTAGAATGGACAAACTGAATTCTGCCTGAAGGTAGGGTCTTTACAAAATAACTGAAGAGTAAAGAAATGCTTTACCAATTAAAAAAACCAACAAAGAAGAAGATGGAGAAGTTGTTAAGTTGCTTTTTTGTGTTTTGACAAATGGAGGATCAGACTTCATCAGGATCAGTGAAACCGTTGGGAACTGGTGGGTCTGCGGCGTCCAACCCGGGAATCCAATCTGCTGCCGAGGGACAACTTTACGCCGCAGGAGGATCCATTTGTTGGGATTCCTCCTGGTGCCGGCCGGCCCACAGTCTGCCTGTCCGGTCCAAGAAGAATCGCTGAGAGTTAAGTTGCCCGTTCTTCAACCGTGGCGTTAAAATATGAAACTTTGACATCAATTTTAAAATGTTCTGGAAGGAGGTTGTTCTGATATGTGACATCAGGATCAGGTTCTGGCTCCTGGGTTAATTGTTGGGTCTCTGTAGAATGGAGTACGGTCCAGACCGGGTATTTTTGAAAGTGTCAAGAGATACCTTTTTTCTTTTTTCTATTTAAATACGTTGAAAATGTCCCTCAGAGTTTTTTCTTTTATCGTTTTTTTTTTTTTTAAATGTTTGTGTTGGAATTCGAAATGAAGTTTGATTTGTCTCCAGAACCCGAGCCCATGTTCTGATTATTGAACTACAATAACATCTCCAGACCAGTCCTGATAGGTCATCGCTTGAAGAGAACATCTTCAGAAGCAGGATGTTGGCTCTCAGGTCCCAATATTGGTGCACCAGGCCAAAATCAACAGAAATTCCAGAAGATGATTGAAACACATCACTGTGGGAAAGGTTCTTAAGCTGTGTCTCAAGTTCTGGAACGCCACAGATTCACAGTGAGACACAGTATCTACGCATGGAGAAGACCTGGAACCAAAGTGAACCTTCACCGGACCACCTCGAAATATTACCAAAAATACAATTTTGATTTCCTTTGATTTGAATGTAATCTAAAAAAAATTTGTTTTAATGGGGACATTTTTGTCCCTAGCATGCTGTGAGCTCAAATATAGTTTACACAGTGAATAATAGACAAAGGTTCTGAGGTTGAAATTACAAAATTTCCCAAGATTTTTAATTTAACTTCACAAAATTAAGTTAATTATCAGATTTAAAAATCTTGATATAAAACTATAAAGGAAACGCAAAGAGGAAAAGAAAAAAATCTTTTCAGGCATCAAGCATTCAGGCTTTGAGAAAAGACCCGACACAGTGACTGAGTTTTTGCCATCCGGGCCCCTAGGCTGTAGAATTTCCTTCTAGAGCAGATTAGGTTCATCAACCCACTGTTTTTAAATCCAAGCTTGAAATATTCAATTCATTTCATCTGTAATATATTAACAAAAGATAATGAATCGTTTCATTTTCTTTTCCTTTACATTGTAACTGAAGTTTTACATTTTTTTAATTTCATATAAATTTCGTGAAGCACTTTGTTTGGATAAGTGTTAAAGATGACAGTTGTCATAATTAATAGCACTTTGAGGTTTGATCCGTATGTGAAGATCGTATTAAATTAAATATATTATTATTATTATTATAATATAGGTGGAGTTCTCCTTTAAATGGTGTCTGCAGTGTTTGGCACTGACCGGAAGGCGGAGCTGTGAACCAGATTGTGGGTCAGCAGAAGAACAGCAGCTCCTATTTGGAGCTGATCAACATTAGTTGTTATTTTACATATGTAAATAGAATCAGAACCACCTGACGCTTCTGAACTAATAACCGTGGACTAAGCTCCTACTGGGGGTTCAGGTTTGGGGTCATGTTAGAGCCCGGATGAGCCCAGAGACCCGCTGCTAACAGGTAAACAATCATTAGCATGTCATGTAGCATTTAGCTCATCCTAGCAGGTTAGCTTTACTGCGAGTCGGTTCTATCAACTGAATCGGAACCGAACCTGTTGTAACTGTTACATGGTTCACAAGAACCGAATCTGTTCCCCCGGGATAAAGATCAAAATCAATCGATGTGTAGAAATCTGAAACCATATCCCTTTAGAAAAATATCAAATTTAAGGTGGTGTGTCAGAAGCCAATAGTAGGTGAATATAACAGATTGATTAAAACAAACATTTAAAATCTAAATTTGGAGTTGAGATAGAACAATGATTATTTAGCCGAATGAAGCGGAAAGGGTTAGAGATTAAAGATGCTGATGGATTGTGTGATACTTTTGGATCAATAGAATCACAAACATTAAAATGAGATATTTATAAACAGTTTGCCATTAACACACAGGAGGAACTAGCTGCCCTGTAGTCAGAAACTTCCGCATACGTCACTGATCTACAGGAATAGAGGCGTGGCGAATGAGACTTTATTGATCATCGTTTATTTTCTTCAAAATTAGTTTTATCTTGAAAACGGAAGTTCCGACATTAGTGGTGACTAGTTAGACACGTACCAGCTAATTTCCAATTACTTCAAAAACACAACAACATACTTTACAAACAGAACAATGAAGTAAATAATAATGAGAAGCGGAAAATAAAAGTAGGAGGTCACACAAAGACATCTAAGGCACCGAAAATATTCAATGTTCTGAGGGCTTCGGTGTTAAGAGGAACAAAATAGAATTCAATTTCCTTTGAACATACAAATAAATTAGGTATCCTGTCTTAGTCATGTACCTGTTTCAACTGTGCTGGATTACTGATCATGGGGCGTTTATGTCTCCAGGACAGATCAACCAGTGGATTATTGAAAATGAGGCGGTTCATAATTTATATTTTGAACGCATGTGATAAATAAATAAAATAAAGAGATATCTGTTTTTTAATGGTAGAATGATATCGATACTAAAATACTGTTTGTTTTGAATTCATTGTCTTATATGGTAAATATTACACGCACAAAGGCAAATGGACCAAAACGATTATTATTAATTAATTCCTCATGATACCCCGCACAAATTTTTTGTTTTTATAATGTTGTGGTGTTGTGAAAAAATGTTTGAAAGTGGATCGTTTGTTTTTGATGACTCATCCGTCTGTAGGATCAAAATCTGACTCGTGTAAATACAATTACTGCTGGTTATGATTCGAGCTACGGTACGAGCCAAACAAGGACCCTGGTGGAAAGACTTTTTATTGTTTTCTTTGTCCAAAGGTGTTGCTTTCATAGAAACAACCTGCTTTTTTTTTGCAGGCACAACGGTCATGAGAGAAATTTCTGTATATTATGGGTCCCAGCCTGAGGCATGGCTAAATGGCTCCACAGCGCCCCCTTCAGCCTCTAGACTATGTTTCACCTAGAAGTATGTTTATCACACCAGGATCAATCAAAAAGTCTCCTGGAACAATGAAGGAAACTTAACTGGAAGTTGGTCATTTTCGATTAAACGTGTGTTTTTTCAGGTGTGTGAGAGGATCTCATCCCATAGTTTTGACCTGATCTTCTTCAATTTTGGCGATGGATCTGTTAAGACCACAAGCATTAGAACTGAAAAGCGTGATTCATTGATGCCACTGAACTCAAAGTTGGTCTGAAAAGCTGATGATGCATATTTTGAGTTTTTGATTATTTTGTGGAATTATTTATTTATGTTGTTTCTGCGTCTCTCAGTCATGTGACTCTGACCTGTTTATGTATTGAATACTGATCAGTGTGGATTGTTTTTTGATGGTGTCGGGGACGACTGATCTCCTCCTGCTGAGTTGTCATGTGACCCTTTAGTCTCAGTCATGTGACCTGCATCTGCTCCTCTGGATTGGCTGTTAGCTTCAGGGGCTGTGTGGTCATGAGGACCGTGTGGGTCATATGATGTCATTCCTCAGTCAGTCTCTCCTCAGCTGCTCCGGTTCTCAATTGGTGGCGCTGGAGCTGAGGATGAAACTGGTCTTTGAGCAGAGCCATGAGGTGAGTCCAGTCCAGACGTGTTGAAGGGCCGTTGTGTCATGTGATCTGCAGGAAGAGATGATGTTGGACTATTTGACGGATGGTGCAGATCGTGGATCAGTTAGTTCGACCCTGTGATTTCTATCTCTCCTCTGAGAGCAGCGAACTATTCCTTTTAAAGAGGAAGAAGAACGCATTCTGGAATATTTGAGTTTCTGCTGCTTCCATCCTGACCAGAGGCACTAGAGCCACGTCAGTTCATCACGCAGAGACCCATGAGTGGGTCCAGTTGCTCTGACTGATCTTCTGGTTGGTTCTGCTGCTTCAACTGTCGGCTGATGGTCAACCAGCTCTGACCCGTTTCTCCCCTTCTCCTCTCAGGCTCAGGACCTCCATCTCCTGATGGCGGTCTATGATGAGGACATCTTGAAGAACCCTTTCTATGTGGCACTGGAGAAGCAGAGGCCGGACCTCTGCAGCCGAGTAGCAGAACTCCACGGCATCGTGAGTCCTCCTTGTTAGCGATAGCTAGATCAGAACCCCTTACCTGAATATAGGGTCACAGTCTGTGTGACGTTGATCTGTTGCAGGTTCTGGTGCCGTGTTGTGGAAGTTGGACCATCAGCAGCTTCTCAGACTCCCAGTTCAACAGCTACGTTCTTCAGCCGGTGGAGGACGGGTACCAGACTGTGGATGGAAAGGTTGGTCAGACGTTCTGAATAATCTGAAGGCTCTTTTTGAGACCCGTTGACCCGAGCCGCTGTTCTTGTGTACTGCAGGAGGTCAGGATCCAGGACAGGCAGGTCCTGCTGGGATCCGGCTTCCCATTCCCATCCTCGATCTCCATCCTGTTCGATGAAACCTTCTACAACGACCAGGAGCAGAGCTACAGCATTCTGTGCATCTCCAGGCCCGTGGAGGTGGTGAAGCCGGGCCCGGATGAGCTCAGCATGCCTGCTCCCTACGGCCTGAGGAGTCTGGAGGATGTCCGGGAGTTCCTGGGCTGCCACGCCCAGAAACTGGACCGACTGATCCAGGGGTTCCGTCACGCCTTCAGGGAGCAGGAGAGGAAGGGACTCCGCCACCACATAGTAGGAGACCATTTCTGTTCTGTGCAGGTTCTGTTTGTCTCTGGATCCGGACTCATCACGGTCTTTTCCTCAGGATTCGGTCAACGGTCTGTACACAAAATGTCTGCAGTGTCTGCTGAGAGACCCTCGTCTGGTGAGTACAAGCTAACTGTTACGGAGTAGAATCTAAAAGTTAGCAAGAAGAAGCTAACTGTTATGGAATACAAGCTATCAGCAACAGTCTGAGTTTTTCTAACAGGCTAGCATCACTGTTAGCCTCTCTATCAGGCTAGCATCACTGTTAGCCTCTCTAACAGGCTAAAATGAGTGTTAGCTTCTTTATAATGCTAGCACCGGTGCTAGCTTAGCATTGATGATGGTGTGTTTGTTCTCTCCAGAAGGTTCTATGGAAACAGGATCTTCACATGACTCTTCTCAAACAGGCTGTAGAGGTGACCCCACCCACCCCACACACACACTGACCACACTCACACTAAGCCCACAAACACACTGACCCCACACACACACTAACCCCTCCCACCCCACACACACACACTAACCCCTCCCACCCCACACACACACTGACCCCACACACACACCAAAATAGATACATTTAATTGTTGTTAAGTGTGTGTGTGTGTGTGTGTGTGTGTGTGTGTGTGTGTGAGGAGGAACATATTTAGAAACTGTATATAGTTCATTCTTAGTAAAACTAATAGTATTTACTTACTGCACCTTTTAAGTCAAGTGTTCAGAACCTGCTGCCCTTGTCTGATGTTCTGTTCTGATGGACTGTTCTCCCTGTGTTCTCCTCAGATGTATGTCCATCATGGCATCCATGATTTTATTTTTAACTTTGTGGGAACGCTGGAGGCCAGCCAGGTAAGTGTAGGACAGAAAAAACTTTTTTTTTTTTTTTACAAGCTTTATTTTTCCGATCTCATTTTTCTGCTGCTCATCTAAAACGCGATCCATGTCTGAAGAGGGCATCACGGGTTTTCAAGGTGACTTAGGACGACTTTATCCCTCCGCGCCTCTGATACGTCAGTAGAGGAAAATACTGAGACCAGATGTCTGAAGCAACAGGTTGGGATAGGTTTGACGTTTTGACAAAGTTCTATGTGTAGCTCTCACAACTGGAACCCTTCAAAGCATTTAGCAGCTAGTAGGCGTTAGCAGCTAGTAGCAGTTAGGTGCTTGTAGCAGTTTGCAGCTAGTACCATTTTGCAGTTAGCAACTTTTGGGGATTTGTAGCAAGTAAGAGCTAGTAGCTTTTAGCAAGTAAGAGCTAGTAGCAGTTAGCAAGTAAGAGCTAATAGCAGTTAGCAAGTAAGAGCTAATAGCAGTTAGCAAGTAAGAGCTAATAGCAGTTTGCAGCTAGTAGCAATTAGAGGCTGTTAGCAGTAAGGAACAAATACAGATTAGGAACTAGAAGGAGCTTTAGCAGCCAGCAGCTTTTAGGAGATATTAGAGGTTAGCAATCAGGAGCAATTAGGAGCTAATAGTGAGTAATGGCTAGTAGCGATGAGCAGCTAGTAACGGTTTGCAGCAGTTAGCGGCAGGCCGCAGGAGCTTTGAACAGTGTGTAGTTAGTGGCTAGACGAAAACCATTAGGAGTTAGTAGAGTTTAGCAGCTAGTAGCATTAGGAGCTAGAAGCAGTTAGCTGCTAGTAACGGTAAGTAGCTAAGTGAAAAAAACAACTGAAAAGACACTGAATCATTAAAACCGCCGGAGCACATAAAGGATGAATGATGACGGCCGCTGATGTCATGGCGGCGTCTCTGATCCCGTCTCGTCGTCCACAGGACGCTTCCTTCAACAAGACCAGCAGGAGTCTTCAGGACCTGCAGATGAAAGACCTGGGAGTGAAACCTGATTTCAGGTCAGTTCACACCTCCAGCGTGAGTTATGACACCAGGCTGTGGGCGGGGTTTACATGGTCGTCACGGAGACGGTTTCATTGTTTGGTGCTCACACGTTGGTGGGTTTTTGTGTCGTCGTGTCTCCGCAGCACAAACTTGTCGCGGGCCAAGAGGGAGCTGAGTCAGCTCAACCAGCAGACGTCCCCCCTCCTCAAACTGCTGTGTCTGAGAAGAGTCGTCCTGACCGCCACCCAGAACCCCACCCACACCGGTAGGTCGTCAAGGTTCTGATCCCAGGGAACACTTCACCATGTTCTGATGAGGTACGCTCTACTAGGTCCTGGACCACAGTGTTCCTGGTATGGTCCTGGACCTCATTAGTCCTGGACCACAGGAATCCTGGTATATTGATGAGCGAAAACTTTCCTGGTCTGGTCCTGGTCTGGTCTTGGACCGAAGTGTTCCCACTCTGGTCCTCGACCCCAGTGCTTTCGGTTTGGTCCTTGACTTCATCAGTCCTGGACCCCAAGAATCCTGGTCTGGTGCCAGACCATAGGGTGGCGGTGTGGTCCTGATGAGTGTCTGTGGAGTCGGGGGTGGTTCTGGACCATGTTTAAGGTCTGGATGTGTTTCTTCTTCTGCAGTCAGAATTCAGGCCGTGTGTGCTGACGACCTGCTGTCCATCATCCTCTACCTGCTGGTGAAGACTGAGATCCCAAACTGGTGAGTTGGGGGAGGGGCTTCAGAAATATGACACCATTATGCAGGATTATCCTGGTCTGGGTTCTGGTGAGCAGGTCTGGTGGTCTTTGTCCTCAGGATGGCTAATCTCAGCTACATCAGGAACTTCTGCTTCAGCCTCTCCAGCAAAGACGAGCTGAGTTACTGTCTGAGCACCTTCGAGGCGGCGGTGGAGTTCATTAACCTGGCGAAGCTGCAGGACAACGGCGCCGTGAGTCACGCTCGCTCGTTCAGGTGTCAAGGTGTGTCTCGGCAGCGTGGTGTCTGACGGAGGTCCATGTCGGTTCTGTCCCCCCAGGGTTCATCAGACCTGAATGATAAAACCATGTTCAGAGAGAGGATGAGTCTTCTGTCTCAGAGCGCCGCCTCGCCCATCCACCGCCTGTTTGAGGTGAGCTCAGGAGCCTGACCCGGTCCTCCCAGTATTCTGATCCGGTCCTCCCAGTATCCTGAACCAGTATCCAGCAAACACGCCAACCAGTTTACTCTCAGCACCAGGGCTGGTCCACGTTTACTGGGGGGGGGGTCACGTCATTGACCTCAACTTCAACCTCATGATACTAATGGCTTCTGTGTGTGTGTGTGTGTGTGTGTGTGTGTGTGTGTGTGTGTGTGTGTGTGTGTGTGTGTGTGTGTGTGTGTGTGTGTGTGTGTGTGTGTGTGTGTGTGTGTGT
>VRLP01008795.1:0-15281 GCA_009660295.1 Lophius piscatorius
TGACCTCGCTGGAGTTGAATGATGTCACCAGGATTGAGATGAATGGGCGCAGGATGGACAGAAGATGTTATTAAGGATGTAACATTATCATAATAATAATAGTTAGTATTATCATATTTGTAAAGCAGGTGATTCCATTTCTTCTTCAGACTCCAAGAAGGAAAGTCTTCAATTCCAGAAGGTCTCCAGCCTTCTGTGGATCTCCGTGAGGAGAGGAGTGAGGTGGTGTAAGCTCATCAAGACGTCAGTCCATCAGAGATGTGACAGAGAAGAATTGAGGAACCTCTGACCTCCATCTCACCTTCAACTTTCATTGGAATGGTCTTCAGATATAGCTTCTGTTTCTCTGTATCATTAGTGGGATCAGGAGAAGAAAGATGTATGGGATGGATTCAGGGATCTCCTCCAGAACCTCTCCAGAGAGATGGAACCTGACTGACATGATGGTCTGAATGTGGAGCTGCTGGATGAAGACTATGTTCCTACTGATAGCTGAAGAACTGTGTTTCTACTGTGTTGGTGGGAAGATCCAGAAAAGCTTCTGTGTGTTTGAGAAGAACCGTTCAGACACAGTCTAGATGAAACCCTGAAAACCTGTGGATGTGATGGATAAAAATGAGTGCTATGGAAGATGAGGTAGTGTCTCTGAAGGCAGTACCTCTGTAGTGACTCAGGTAGTCAGGGTTGGGCTCCACCACCTCATGATCCACCGTCATCTGTGGATACTTCTGATGGAGCACTGATAAGATCGTCAGGTCCAGCTCACCTACAGACACCAACAGTTTATAATCAACATATTTCTCATGGATTAAATGTACTGTCCCAACGGCACCAAACGGGCCGACAGAACCAGAATAGCATGACGTCAATGACCCTCATGAAGGTTCATTGAGAATTGAACCACTTCCTGTGAGCCTTTATTAAGCTAGCGCATGTTTTCTTTGGCGTCTTTCATTTTGAAGTACTTCCTGTGATACAGGAAGTTGTCATCTTAACAAATTGCTGTTTAATCATTTTTGTATTTTTGTGTTTAAGGCGTTTTCAAACAGGTTTATCTCAGAATGGACAATTCCCCCCCCCCCAGTCATGTGTCTCACATGACAGGGGGGAGGGATCAATAATGAAGAATGGCTTAAAGAAGGCTTAGATCTTTCACGCTGTATCATCACAGACAAAAGATCCACAGACTGAGGAAGTCAGCTTGTCTGTAACTTAAGTTGAAGATGGCTCTCTCAGCTGGACAGACGAAGAACCGTCACAATTATGAAGGTTTTCCTTCTGCAGCCATAACAGAACACTTGTAGCAGGCTGTTGGATAAACAGCTCCTCAGTCCTACGTTGCACACCAGGTACCTTCACCACTAAACACGTCCTTCAAATAATGCAGGTTCTTACCATCTGAACTTCCAACTGCAAGGACCTTCAGATGGGCCTTTTCAGCTAAAGTCCTGAGGGAAGAAGAGAACAAATGATTCCAGTCTTCACAACAGTTCATCCTGAAAGTTCAACTCTTCCAGCCTGGAGAATATCCGTCACATCGAGACTTGTTCCTCGGTGTCCTACATGAAACCAGTGTGTGGGTGAAGCTCTGACAGCATCTGGAGCTCCTCTGTCACAGAAGCTCTGAATGATGCTATGAGATATGTGGAAGGAAGCCGGAGAACCGAAGGTGCAGTGTCCAACACAGCTAACGTAGCTGTCACGTACATTAGATTGAGATGTACTGCATGATGCGTTTAATGTCATCATCATCAAGATGTGTTCAAATGTAATCTTGTAATAAGGAGTATTTAGTCAGCGTTGAATAATTTGAAAGAGTAACTTGTAGATGCTTTCATTGAAAAATCAAATCAATATTAAAGAAGGAATTATTTAATTCCCATCCAAACACACACAGATGTACACACACACACACACACTCATTCTTGTAAATAATGCTTAGTGAGGACTGAGAAAAAAAAACAACGATGCGGGGACTTGGGGTTCTACCCAATATACAGACATGAAAATAGTCATTCTGGACACTTGTGTGGCCCCCTTAAGCTTTACACTGCCTTACAATGGGTGGATCAAAGAATTCAGATAAAATGTTTTTGACCAGCAGAGTGAAGACCCGGCCATTTTTTTTGTTGTTGTTTTGCTAACGTATTTCAATGGTTATACCAATTAAGTGTTATCTAATATATGTTTTAATGAATAGGTGTAGCATAATTCAGATGATTCACCGCGTGAGAAGCTTGAAGAATTTGAAAGAGCAATTTGTAGATGTTTTCATGGCAATATCAAATCAATATTAAAGATGGAATTATGAAATACCCATCCAAAAACACACACACAAACTGAACGCGGGTGCTCGCCCCTGATTACAATGCATCTTCCTTTAAACCTGTCTGCGTCTTTGTGTCTTCCATTGTGTCCAAAATGCTTAACAGAAATATATTCCACAACACACTCACTAAAAAACAGATCCCACCAACTCTTCTCATCAAGTCTACTGCATTGCACACGCTATACAGATGGGTCTTCGCAAACAAAGTCTGTATCTACAAGTCACTAGTGGAGTCTCTTTTTGCTTCACCAACTGTTGTAGTTGACTCTTGATATCAAGGTCCATTCTGGTGAATTTTGTTCTGTAGGGAATAAAGGGGCCATGAGGCTCCTAGAGGAACCAATATGGAGGATTACCTTTCCAGGATATGAAGAAGCTGGTTGTTGATGAACTTCTGCATGGACTCACTCTCACCAGAGCAATCCATGTAGCGCTGGAGGGCTTTTGCAAAACGTTTATCATCAGTGATCAGACGTGTCAGACACGCCATGGTTCTTCTGGAGACACATCAGGAGCAACACCAGTCAGTCAGTGCAGTGATCAGCAACCAGTGTGTATGTGTGTGTGTGTGTGTGTGTGTGTGTTTTGCTTACCTGCAGGTTCAGGTGAGTGTGTGTCCTCAGTGAATACGACGCTCCCAAGTTCTCCTGCAGTCTCTTTTAAGGAGGGAAACATTGCAGCTGAAACCTGATACCACTCTACCAACCAACCAGTGCCCTTCCTCCTCTCAAAGTGCATAATGGGTAATAAAGGATGTGTCTGGATACCAGGAGTCTGGAAAGAAGGGATTAATGTACTGAAAAATGAGGAAACCTCATCACAAACACGCAAACAATAAAGTCTTGATTCCAGAAAGAGGAGGGGACATTGAACATGACTTCTTTATTGGATTACCAAAAGGGATTGAAGCTCTCCAAGGGCGACCTCAACAGGTTTAACAATGAATTTTGTGTCTGGATGATAAAGTATTCTTTAAGTAGCACATGCTGAGTTTAACAGCAACATTTTGCCACATTTAGCTCCAATTGTTAAATCTAAATGTTGAAACTAAATGGTCAAAAAATAGTCAAATTTTCACTGACGTCAGCGAAAGGACCAAAATAAAAGTTTGATTACGAAAAACACTTTTATCCACGGTAAACATCACTCCTTTTGCACCAAGGTGTTTTCTGAGCTTGTTCTGGGCCAGTGCCTAACTTGTAGCCAGTTCTTAGTTTTGCCACCGCAGAATAAATCCCCCTGGCTCCTAAAAACGGCAGCTCAAGAGCAACCAAAAGCTTGTTGGGTTAAAAGCAAGAAGTAGTGATGTCATAGAGTGGGGGTACAGCTTTCAAAGCAAAACAAAGTTTTGTCCGCCATGTTTGAGAAGCCTTAGTGAGCAAACGTCACGTGTTCCATAAGAACCAAAAAAATGTTACTTATGTGTGTCATTTTCAACATCCTTGATTTGTTGTTGATCCGTCCGTTAACGTAATATGTTTTGGTGCAAAAGGAGCCTCATTTACCCCGGATAGAATCAACCCTACATCCCTGAAGCGCACAGGGATGTAGGATTTCAGGGTCCCTACGACATGTAGAGCTGCTGGTGCCCGAACCAGCTGCTCTACATGTTGTAGAGCAACATGTTGCTGCTGATCTTTCGATTGGGAGAGGGCCGGTCCTCCCACTGTGATAGCCGACTTTGTTAAAAGCTGAAGAGAATTCCTCATTTTCTGCTTTAAGATAAGTAGTTCTTGTTCTGTTAGAATCCATTCATCAAGGACAGCCACTCCTTCTGTCTAATTCTCCGAGTCATTAATTCTCTGTTTGAATTAGTTAATTTTGGAACTAGTGAAACTAATCGTTTACCATCTAATATATTCTTTGAAAGCCTCCAATCTAATGGCCACAGTTGTCTGATTCATATTTAAGCTGAGCAGCAGACGTCAATGTGCTCCCCGACAACTTCATGAAACAAAATATCGTAACCATTTTAGGATACAAACGCCAAACAGAAGAAAGTTGTAAATCATTGTAAAATAGGGAGATTGGCGCATGATCTTACAAAACAATGCTATCATATATGCAATTAGTTGTATTTGGTAGCCGAGAGGAAGAAATGAAAAAATTATCTATTAAATGATGATGAGTTGCGTAAACATTCCTTTTTGCTTGGATTTTGAATCATCCAATTGTCACAAAGATTCTGTCCCTTATATACTGTTGTATTTTCTTTTTGGTTTGAGAAAGAGAACTGTCCAACCCTGTTGACCGATCAAGCTTTGGGTCTAAAGTACAGTTGAAGTCACTGCCATTATTATTTTACCTGAAAGGGTGTCGACCAGCAAAAACACATTTTCAAAAGATGTCAAATTGTTGTCGATTGGGCCATAAGCATTAACCAATGGGATGTTTTCTCTCAAAAGCATTCCCTGAACCACCAAACCAAACCAGCTGTATTTTAAATAGTTTTGTAAAATTGTAATAGCACACAGTTGTGAATCCACACCCTAACCCTTCAGTGGTTATTCAAAAGGCCTCCACCCTCTCACCTGGCCTCGGGGTGAAGTTAAGTACACACTGATCATATAAAAAAACAAGCACACATTTATGAAATGATCGAAATACTCTCTCCTGCAGCCTAAGTCTCTTCCTGGATGGCTACAAAATAGTAAATGTCACACTTGTCAAATAAAAAAAGGTAGGCCCTTTTTTAATAGCGTACAAGTCAATCACCTCCTGGTATTTAATCATAACTTAATTAAATACCAGCAATCATGAGAAAATTAAAACAGTGATAGATAAATAAAACAGGAAAACAACATCCACCAGGAGCTGAAAACTTAACCTTTTCTGCATGTAAGTTAACTTATTGGCCCTCAGATGGAGTGATATTCAAACTAACATGGAGCTGAGGATGATCAAAGTTTTATTAACTGTCTTTAGCTGCTCAGAGTTATCTCTGTGCGCTGTATACTTTGGACACATTTTTGAGCGTCCGATGAGGATTCAAACCCCTGTGTTTGTCCATCAATCATCACACGAAGCTTGAAACTATTCTGTAGTGAATATTCAGCGATCTCAGCTGTTTTTTTTACCCTGCCATAGCACCTCTTCCGCCGGGGATGCTCAGTTGATAGGTTCGGGAAGAACAGAAACCTCGTGTCCACTGCACAGTACTTTGCGTTTGGCCCTGGCTGCCGGCATAATTCGAAGTTCATCTTGGAAGTGTGAAAACGTCATCATGAGGACTCTCGGTTTGGGGGCCCATTAGGCTGTGATCGGCCGAGCAGCATTGTGCACTCTCAATGATAGGGTTCCCGGGAATGTTATGGATCCCAGTGCTCCTGGTAGCCACTTCTCAAAGAAACAATTTCATCGTTCTGTTCCGCGCTCTCTGGCACGTTAACCTGTCCCAGGTTGGGTCGTAGTGAACGGTTTTCAAGCTCATCAGCTTTGTTTTTGTCTGAACTGTGACTTCCACGTTGCTAATACGCTCTTCTGCTTCATACATGCGACGCTTGGGGCTAAGATTACATAGTGAACTATTTTCCTTCGGGGCATACATTAAGCAAATAGATATTTTCTCTCAAAAGTGTTCCCTGAACCACCCAAAATCTACCAGAATCGTATCATCAACGTTATTGTTAGATTGTAATGGCACAGAGTTGTGAATCAACAACATAACCCCTCTAGAGTGGGAAGAGAAAAAAAGAAAAATTAAGTGCCCTCTAAGTAAATGTGTCTCTTGGATAAATCTAGAGGGGACTCAAACTGCAAGGTGCGGTAGACTAATATGCAGAGCAGGAGAAACATCAACTGTACAACACAATAACAATTCTGGAGAACCAGTGACGAGTGCGAAAGGACGGTTGGTATCCAAGAAAGACTTGAGGACAGTGGGAGAGGCCATACTAGGAGTTGCTCTCTAGTCACTCTACCAACTAGCTTTAAGAACAAGAGCACCATCAATGACTATGAAGAAAAGAAGAGGAAACAAAGCTTAGGTCCTCAGTGATGGATGGGGGGTGAAAGAAGGGCCCAGCAGGACAGACCCAATGGCAATGAAAGGAATGGACAAGGATAATGAGACGTGCCTCCAGAAGTGCACATGCGGGTCCCAGAAGGTGACTTCGCTCAGAGGGTTGCACATCCATCAAAGGAGGATGAAGTGTGGGTGGAGGACTGACCAGCAGAACCGTGCTGCTCCAGCTGGTCCCAGACCCTCATGTCGGTCAGGTTCCATCTCTCTGGAGAGGTTCTGGAGGAGATCCCTGAATCCATCCCATACATCTTTCTTCTCCTGATCCCACTAATGATACAGAGAAACAGAAGCTATATCTGAAGACCATTCCAATGAAAGTTGAAGGTGAGATGGAGGTCAGAGGTTCCTCAATTCTTCTCTGTCACATCTCTGATGGACTGACGTCTTGATGAGCTTACACCACCTCACTCCTCTCCTCACGGAGATCCACAGAAGGCTGGAGACCTTCTGGAATTGAAGACTTTCCTTCTTGGAGTCTGAAGAAGAAATGGAATCACCTGCTTTACAAATATGATAATACTAACTATTATTATTATGATAATGTTACATCCTTAATAACATCTTCTGTCCATCCTGCTCCCATTCATCTCAATCCTGGTGACATCATTCAACTCCAGCGAGGTCAGAACTCTGTTCTACTCCCAGGACTGTTGACTTTCTCACCGTTGATTCTTTCATCTATGAAACACAACTTTAACATCGTCTACTTCTAACAGGAGTACACTGTGGTCAGACCCACGTGCCACAAGTACACAACCAGTTATGCCTCGGCAGCCAAGCTTGAGTGAAGGAGCGACCAGATTGGGACAGCTATGCTGTACCGGATCAGATGTCCTTCCTGAAACAACCCTCCCATTTATCCGGGCTTGGGCCCGGTACTAGATGTGACTGGGTAGGCTGGTAGCAATAAGGACTCCACACTGGACTTCTGCCACGCCCTCTTTTGAATGGGATCCAAACCCAAGTCTCCTGGACCAAAGTCAGTGGTGTAACCCACTAAGATATCCAGCTGCAGAAGACAACAATAAGACATGTAGAATATTTAGAACTAAGTTATTCTAGTAGTAACTTGATTTGTCAAGTAAAGGTGTACCTGCTGGTCTTTTAATTCCAGATCTGCTCTGACAGCTCCTGTCTCAGTTTGTGTGTTGACATCAGGTGGGAAGCTAGAAAACTCTGGAATAGACGAGCGATAGGAGCAGGCTTAAAGCTAGATTATCACGAGGCGTGAGCTAACACGGAGATAGCAGACTGGTGACTAGCTGAGACCTGGACTGGCAGAAAATGGATTTACCAGGTATCCAACAAGTTGGAGGGCTAGGTAACACAGTCTCTAAGTCTAGCTGTGAGTAAGCAGGCTGGTGGCAACGACGAGTTAGCAGGCTGGTAGCTAGCTTTGAGTTAGCAGGCTTGTGGCTAGCTGGTGCAGGGGTAGGTGAATGGGCTGACAAAGAAGACCAAGATGCACTGATGTAAATACACAGAGAACAAATGAGGAACCGGTGAGGAAGCTAACAAAAACCTCAGTGGAGGGAAAGATGAAATTATTGATAGAATGTGGCTGAAAGGAGGTGGTGTAGTTCTTAACCCCAACTAGCTAGGGGGGTGTCTTGGATGAGAAGTGAAACTTCTTCAGATCTTAAGAAGAAGTCCTTGAAACATTAAAGTGGAAAACAAAGTTGGGAACTTTACCGTCCTTTTAGTTTAACGGCACAGAGTTTGGCTTTTTATTCACCTGTACGTAAAATGATTTCATTTTTGCCACCTTGAATAAATGCTTTAATAACAATAATAATAATAACTTACATTTGTATAGCGCGTCTCTTTGTATAGAGACCCCAGGACGCTTCACATGGTTTGGCACAAAAGAGAAATAAAAACAATTAGAGCGACGAGAGCTGGAAATGAAGGCGGAGAACGGGAGGGTTGAGAGAGTCGTTGGAAGTTATGGGTCAAGGGTGGTGTTCATTGACTTATGACTGTTCTTAAGGGGACAGAGCAAATTATTTGTTTCAATAAGCCCGAGGTGTTTGATCTTTAGAAGTCATATTCTTCCTCAAAAGAGACACACAGCAATTAGGCCGGGAACCTGCCTGGGGCAGGTTCCCTCTCCCAACACTGACTCTGAACCTTTGAGCAAAGTGTCTGTTTGCTCCAATGGCCTCATGACTTCCAACAGCTTTTACCTAGCATAAGCAAAGAGTTCAAAAACAAGGAGGCTCTAAATGAAGAAAAGATAAATGACTTACAAGAACTAGAACCGATGATGTGTGATAATGAGTCCATCAGAAAGTCTTTGGTGCTCAGACTCCTGGATTGGAGGGTTTCTGTCCTGAGCAGCAGCAGGAGTCTCCATTATATATGACGTAATGTTTTCTTTTAAATATTATAGGAGTTCGGGGATATATTTTTGTTTCAAAGGGAGGTGGCGTGTTTGTACAAAGATATCAGAGAGAAAACATCGTCATTAGCCCTTAAATGTCCGGCTCCACCGTTTGCTTGAGCTTATTTTGAGTCTCTGTTTCTGACTGAAAAATGTGACTAGACCGGTTGATAATCCGACCCAGTGGCTGCCTGTGTATGTTAAAGTGTAAGGGGTCGAGTACGGAGACCTGGGGGACACCACATGTTGAAGGGGCCAGCGAGGAGGAGGCAAAAAGACTTACTAAACTTACTAAGACTTACTTGAACTTAAATTATGTAACTTGATACAAGCAAACAAGTCTAATAAGTGTCAAATAGTTCTGTGAAAGGTTGAAGTAACCTAATTAATCTCCAGACCATTCCGCGTGATTGCGATGGACGTACTGGGCTCTCTGGAAAGAAGCAGCGGGGGACATCAGTATATCTTGGTTGTGTGCGACTTCGCCAACCGTTTCCCAGGGGGCTGGTGCAGTTTCTGCTGGAGATGCACCAGCAACTGGCAAGGTACCAGGAGGAGGCAGAGGTCAACCTGCATAAGACCCAGAAGAAAACCAGAAGACTTGGTATGAACAACTGGCTTGACACTGTGAGGTCAAGCCTGGCCAAAAAGTCCTGCTGCTTCTCCCTTCATCCAAAAGAGAGCTCCGATCAAGATGGCAAGAGCCATACCTGATTACTCGAAAGATGGGCCCGGTTAACAAATGAGGTCTTTCATCCAGAAAAGAACAACAAACCAAAGACCCTTATTGAGTTTCTGCTAGCCCAGAGAAGACCACGCTCTTAAGCATTTAATTTGCCTCGAGGATTGACAACCAATTATTCAACTTCCCTACCGAGTTCCACAGCAGCTGGTGGTAAAACTGAAGCAGTAGGTGGAGGAGATGTTGAAGCTCGGACTGATTGAGCCTTCCAACTCAGAGTGTGCGTTTCAGTGGTCATCGTCTTCTAGAAGGATGACTCCCTCCGAATCTGCTTTAACTTCAGCAAGCTCAATGCCATATCCATATTTGATGCCTACCCTCTGCCAAGTGTTGGGGACTTACTTGAGAAGTTCAGTACAGAGTTCACCGATTCCGTTTGGGCTTCAAGAAAGCCGCTGCCAAATTCCAGCAACTGATAGACGAGGTTCTCCTGGCCTGTGACAAATGTAGCGCTGCTTATCTTAATGAGATGGTGATCTTCAGCAATACCTGGGCAGAGCATGTTCAACACCTGTGAATGGTCCTGGGGAAGATCCAGAAGGCTGGGGTTACAGTCCATTCCACTAGGTGTGAGAGGGCAAAGCAGGAGACACGGTACATTGGATACCAGTTGGGACAGGGAAAGGTGTGTCCAAACTGGATAAGGTGGAAGTTATCCAGAACTGCCCTCGACGACGGACCAAAAAGGGAGAATGGCACTTCCTGGGACTGATTTGCTGATACAGACGGTTTGCGACCCACCTTTCTAGGTTAAGTCTAGTCGAACTAGCTCCAAATCAGATGAAGACGAGACTACGGGGCATCTGAGAGCGTGGTGTCAAGAAGTTTTCCCAAAGAACCATAAGGTTAAAGAGTAAACACATTATTAAGAGTAAACAACTACAGACAGAGCTGCTGATTGTCAATGAAAAGGAAAAGGTCAACGATAATATGAGAAAACTAAAAGAACCAGAAGCAGGTTTTCGTAGATAAATAAAACTGGATGAACACAAGTACGACAAAAAGGTAGGAAGACCTTATTTAAATCTACCAAATGAAAAAATATGGTTACATTGGCCAAAACGAGATTTTGATAGACGGCATCGTGGCTCTGGAGGATATTTTTGCATCAGCTTTGAATATATGAAGAAACTAAAAAGGAGATGGCAATCAATACATTCATAAAGTAGTAATTAAAGATCGGATCCAGTTCTCAACTTATCATCGGCTAACTCTCCCTTCAAGGAGACACTTTCAGCCAGTACCCACTGTGCCAAATTCATTCCCTTTCATTTCAACACAGTTTTTGTCAAAGTTAAAGCACTCCTCATCAGACTGAGATGGGGCCCCGACTATGTAGACCCAGCCCAGGTGCATAATGCCGATGTAGGGTTGTGTAAAGATCGTGAGAAGGATAAAACTTCACACGATCCAAAATTAAAAGAGTGTAATTAGTAATTCCCCTCTGGGGTGGGCGGGGCTTAAGAGGACTTGGGTGGATCCAGAAGTACACTTGTTTACCTTATGCCCGTAGGAACAACCCCAGGTGCATATCATTAAAACAAATAGTTATTCCTAATAAACACAGATAATGAGTGATTAACCAAATGTTCTGTCTCAGCACAGCACCCCTCTGGTCCTGGTCCGTTTGGCGGATGGTGCCATCAGGAGAGGGAAGAGGAGATAATGAAGTATTTTACATGTGAAAACCTGACCACTGACCCCAACAGGTTCCTCTAGACAGATGATGTAAATGATAAAGTACCATTACGATATAAATACACATTCATTACAACACACTCTCCAGAACCCGTGAGAGAAGGGGAGTGGGACGAGCATCTTCACCCAGAATCCTGAGTGAGTTTTGGTCGTCAAGTAAAATGCAGCTTGTTTGGGTTCGGTTCATGTTTGATTCATTCTTACGTTTATTTGTGGTTTTCACAAACTCGATTCACGTTTTATTCTAAGTCACATGACCACAAGACCACATGACCCGGAAGTTTAGCACAGCTACTGAAACTATTATGCAGTGATTGTTCATTTTATCCCTTTTATTCAGGAAATGAAGCGTTAAAAAAACGCCTCGGGGGTGCGTCCCCTGTAAGAGTCCCCTGTGAACGCTTCCTTTTGCAGTTTTATTCTCTTGAAGGGTTGTTGAAGAAGAAGACCTTGAAGAAGACGCTTTCTTTATTTGCTGTGGTTGATCTCTTTTCATGTGTTTTCATGAGTTGCAGGGTGTTTGTCCCTGTGGGCCGCCCTACGGCGGAAAAGGTCCGTTGAGAAGAAAAGAGTGGGAGGGGCTTATTTTCAAATAGTCAGAAGTTGGTTCAGAAGTAACGGGCTACTTGTCCTGCTGTGACAAAGAGAACTGAAGACAAAGTTGGGCTTTTGACAGACTTTAATGCTGCAGATACAAATTCTTTAGTCCAGAACAACCAACCACCACTGCGTCTTCACAGCAGTCAAAGGCTAGGCTAACGTTTAGTCTGGCCTGAGCGTCGCTGCGTTCAGAGTTTAAGAAGGAGTCAAAGCCATAGATGTGTGTAACTATCAGTGAGGAGGGGGCAGAGGCTCCTTTCCTGTGACATCACGTATTCAGAACTGTATTTATCATCATCATTGGGTCACTGTGGGATCTGAGGTTCTGGTTACATATTCTAAATGGACACATGAGGAACCATCTAAATAGCTGTGGGTGATGGTTTACGGGATAAGATGAGGTTCTGCTGTCTGTAGAACCTCTCTGTACCAAGTCTGGATTACATTCAGCAGTTTTAACACCCAGGTTTACGTGAGCTGATCTAAGACCAGAACTTCAAAGTCAATGGTCAAAAGAACTTTTCCGTTGGACTCTATAGTCCAGTCTGGACGCATTAGAAACTCTTTGACCCAAGCCTTCAGTTCAGCTGAGGCTGTTTCACCAAAGTGCAGCACCTGAGTGACAATTTCCAGCAGCATGTCCCCCTCCTGCCCCCCTTCACATAACCAGTCCGAGGTATCGAGTTGGGTCGGCAGCTTGAAGCTCTGGTAGCTCACTTCACGGGAGTCCAGATACTTTCCAATGTCTCCGGTGGACACGTAGCTTATGTGAGGGATCTGGTTCTTGTAGGTCTCCCACAGCTTCCCCACGCTGCTGTCACCTGGAACAGATGACACGAAAAGGAGGGGTCTATAGCCAGCGGTTCTGTCGGTTCAGAACTTTAAGCACAGGTATTATGCACTTATCATAAGTAAACACAGTTCCCGGTGGTCTCTACGTTATGGCCGTGAAGCCCCTTGGTTGAAATACTCAAGCGCCACAGCTCCCATCCCAACCTGCTCCGACAGGCTCACTTGGAAAGATCAGTTGGACCGCCCAATTCCTGTCATGCAAATGAGACACGTTCCATCCCGCCCCCTTCAACGGAGACATGCCTCCTGCTCCCCTTCTCCATAGTAACTCTTTCTTTGTTACACCTGGGAAAAATGGCTGTCGGAACAGTCACACTAAAACTAAATGACAACATTGATCCGGTCCTGCTGGCTGAGACTCCGCAGTGTGTACAGTATGATTACAGTGTGTTTACTATGTTTACATTATGTTTAAAATGTTTTTACACTGTTTTTTATACAAAACACTGTGTTTGTGTATATATATATATATATATATATATATATGAGAGAGGGAAGCAGAGAGGGCATCAGAACTCGACAGTCTAATGTTCTGACCTGGTTCCGTGACTCTTTATTGGATCTGTAGTTTGTTTGAAAGAGAGGAACAAACAGGAATAAATCAGGACGTATTATTCTTATATGTGTGTTTGACGTCTGCGTGTGACAGATGATCACTGAAAGTCCAAGAGATCCATGAAGCCTCCAGCTTCAGCCAACACCTCCTGTTTCCAGCAGAACGGGCCGCAGAGAAGGTTCTACTTCAGATGAACCTACTGACCCGCCAGAAGACTGAGGAACAGCTTCCCGTTGGCGCCGAGGAGACTCTGGTAGAAGCTGATGGTGGCTCCACGGTCCTTCACGTAATACAGAACCTGTAGATTCCAGCACAGACCGTCAGCTGGTTCCGCTATCATTGGATACTTCACCTGTCGGAAATACAGTCTACCAGAACCCACCTGGAACATGTGGATGAAGTCCACCCTCTTCTTCATCTTCTTCTCCTTCAGCTGCTCCTCAAACTCCTCAGCAGTCATCTGGTTCCAGATGAATGTGATGTAGTCCAAACCCGGAGTCTGCGACACCAGATCTACTCCAGCGACAGGGAGCAGAAAGACGGGACGGATTATTGAGTCCTGATGTTTGTCCATGTTCTTCTGTGAGAACGTTTGCAGGAACAATATTTACTCCACGTTCAGACATCAGAACCAAGTGATCCAATTCAGTCCAGTCAGTTTTCATTCATTATTAACAAATATTTAAACTTCTACAGGTTGTGTAAGAGACTATTGTGTCCCCTCCCCCTCTGGGCCCCCGGCCCACCCCTGTAAAAAGTCCCTGGACAGCCCCTGCACTGGACTGGACTCAGGACCGGTTGGATGAGCTGACAGGCGTCTACGTGAGTCAGTGTCGGGATCGTTTCCTTCTGCAAACACGATCATGAAAATCTCATTTTATCCAACATGACCTCCTAGTGGGACACAAAACAGAACATTGTCATCCTCCGGGTCACAGAACCACAACCGACACGCATCACTTTGTTTGAGCTGCTGGAACACACGGAATTCCATCTATCCATTTTCTTCCTGTCCAGGAAGGTCCAGCTGGGACGAGACCCAGAACTCTCTGGAGGGACCATGTATCTCACCTCAGGATGAGCTGGAGAGTGTTGCTGAGGAGAGCCTGCTGCCACCGCAAACCCAACCCGGATAAGCAGATGAAAATAGATGGATGGAATGATAATCCGGGCGTACCTCTCCCCAGCAACACTCTCCAGCTCATCCTGAGGGGATCCTAAGCCAGATGAGATGCATGGCATGCATGTGGTAAGCAGACGTCATTTCCCATTTATTGCACTCGACAAACTGTTGCACACTCTGCTGCTTCCATAGATATAGTCGCCACAAATTAGAGGCTAACTTATTTAAAAAGTTCCCTTTATCGAGAGCAATTTAAACTGAAGCACTCACGTACCCACTCATATTTAGACATTGCTGCTAAATCTGCGCTTTGTTTATTTTGAAACACCTAGCCATTAGCCGCTACATATATAAGTTAGATATGGCTTCCCTCTCTCCTCCTCTCTCCTGCTCCATGTGTCATATGTTTAGCTACTCCTCTGCCTCCTTCAATACTAAAGATATGTGTAATAAATGTAATTTATTTGTAGCCCTGGAAGCAAGGCTCACTGAATTGGAGACGCGGTTCCGTACTATGGAAAATACCCCAAAGAAGGCGTAGCCCGAAACACCAGCCCACAGTTCACCAGCCTGTTCATGTTTCGAACCGATTTTCCCCACTCAGCAACACACCTGCTGAGAAAACAACTCTGGTCATTGGCAGTTCTATTTTACGGAACGTGAAGTTAGCGACACTAGCGACCAGAGTCAAGTGCATGTCTGGGGCCAGAGCGGACGACTTGGAATCTTATTTAAAACTGCTGGCTAAAGATAAACATAAATATAGAAATATAGTCATTCATGTCGGCGGTTATGACACCCGATTACGCCAATCGGAAGTCACAAAAATTAATGTTCAATCGGTGTGTGCTTTTGCTAAAACTATGTTGGACTCCGTAGTTTTCTCTGGACCCCTCCCCAATCTGACCAGCGATGACACGTTTGGCCGCATGTCATCGTTCAACCGCTGGTTGTCGAGGTGGTGTCCAGCAAAC
>VRLP01008796.1:0-15281 GCA_009660295.1 Lophius piscatorius
CTAGAACCTGGACTAGTGGTAAACTGAGAGTCAGGCCTAGAACCTGGACTAGTGGTAAACTGAGAGTCAGGCCTAGAACCTGGACTAGTGGTAAACTGAGAGTAAGGCCTAGAACCTGGACCAGTGGTAAACTGAGTCTGATATATCAGCAGGACTAGTAATAAACCGGGATTCAGGTTTAGTACCAGGACTAGACCAAATTGGGCCGATGTTGTTTTTCTCTGCAGCTCTACTCTAGTCTTGATGAACGAGTTCCCTCCTCCCCCCTCTCAGGTGTGTGTGTCAGGAGGACCAGGTCGGCAATGGGCAGCGCTGCTATGGTAACCTGATGGAGCGGCTGATGGAGCTGGACAGGACCGGAGACCAGAGAGAGAACCTGACCGGAGCCGTGGCCTTGTTCGGTAAAAGAACCAAACACACAGTTAGAAGATGAAAAGGAGAGTTTATGGTATTAACTCATGACCTTTGACCTTTTGATGCATGGAAGCTAGAATTAAACCCAGATAGAACCTCCTTGGAAGAGTTACCAAGAATCCTTTCTCTGAACATCTACGTCTCAGTAGCGGGTTTTTGTTTGGGTGCATCAGATCTCAGAATGTCAGCGTGTCGTGATCATTTGTTTGACCTTTGAACTGTTTCTGTGCGTTATCCAGAGAAAGGCTGTTTACAGCTGCTGAGTCACAGCGGACCCTTCACAGCCTTCTTCCCCGTGCTGAAAACACCTCTGACGGTAGGTCACATGACTCCAACAGGTCCTTTCATGTAAGCGCTCAGCTCCTCAGCTGAACCAGCAGGGCCAGCTGGGCTCAGGCTCCGCCTACTTTTGACCATCATACTCATGTTAACCGTAACCGTACTCAAAGGACCGGGGGAGTCAAAGAGCCACGTCTACTCCAAATACGCCCTTAGTTTTATTTGGACTCAAAAAGACAGACAGCCACTAACACACTAAAACATACACAGACTAACACACACACACTAACACACACACACACACTCACACACTAAAACACACACACACACACACACACACACACACTAACATATACAAACACACACACACACAAACACATACAAACCCACACAAACACACACACACACTAACACATACAAACACACACACACACACACACACACACACACACTGACACACACACACACACACACACAAACCCATACAAACACACACACACACAAACACACTAACACATACAAACACACACACACACACAAACACACACAAACCCATACAAACATAGACACACACACACACACACAGCGTTTGATGCGTGTCAGCCTGTTAATGAAGTAGTCACATTACTTTGGGATCACTGTTTGTGGGATGACCCTGCGTCTTCATGACGTAACGACTGAATCCGCTCCTCTAGGAGAGCACCTCCTCCGTCTGTGCGGTTCTTTCTTCAGAACAAACCCGCTTGTTTTGGTTCTGATACTGATGTTGGTTCTGAGTTTACCTGCCATCAGATTCTCTACCTGTTGATTTATCAAACTTATTGAAAGGATTGAAATGTATCTTCAAAAGCTGCTCTACGTTCGTCACTGCTCCTCCAATGAGGAGCTCAGATTCACACCTTTGATCTCCTAACCTCCGTTCATAAATGGATTTTGTCAACGTGGCGCTGATGTGCGTTCAAAACCGATTGACCGACCGTCACGACTTCAAGCTTTCGTTCACGCCGACAGAACCTGCAGGCTATTTCCTGTTTACCGACAACAACTGATGGCCTGGAACGCATCCCATAATTGGGATGCGTTCCCATAACAGCGCATTCCCATAACAGCTTCAACCACATGACCATATTGTTGTTGAGGTAAACAAATAGTCGTTACTTGAAAGAACCCGACATATAAACACATTCTGTTTACTGGACCTAGGAAACAGTCCAAATAGATAAAAACCTCGGAATCGTCTTTGATTGACAGCCTTCAGTCCATTTGATGACTTTCCTCCGACAGCCGGCTTCAAACGACAAGTTAGAAGGAAAAGCGGGAATAACGTTGTTCCTCTTCTGTGCCGGCAGGACGTGAAGGAGGAGCTGGTGTGTAGGAATCACCTGATCCTGGGTCAGCGCCTCAGCGAGCATCTGGAGGGCCGAGACTTCAACCTCTACGGAGGAGCAACGCTGAGGAGCAAAAACAACAAGGTAGAGCGGATGATGAATGAATGAATGGATGGATGGATGGATGGATGATTTAGAGGTCAAAGGTCGAGGTTTTGTTTGGATATGATATGATACTTTACTTTTACTGGTGCCGTCATCAGAAAACTCAAATCACAACTCTGGTGCCGACGATGTTGATTGGACTAGATTTGTTATCGTTCACACAAACGTCAACAAATAGTTGGAGCTGATGCGGCATTCCTCCGGGTTCTGCTCCGCCTTGACTTCCTGCTTCAGAGGAAATGACCTCGCCCGAAGAAAATAAAGACACAGCGTCATAACATCTATAAAAGATTCACATTTTATTCATAATATGAAAATCATGTTGTTCATAATCAGCATTACCAAGCCCCCCAAAAAAACAACAACAACAACAACAACAACAACACACACACAACCCATCAACAATGAGCAGAAATAACACACACGCATTTTTACATTTTGTTCCGTATGAGAATATATATATATATTTAATGTAAATATCTGTATATATAAAAATCATCTATAATGATATAGTGACACAGACTGAGAGTATAAAACAATCAAGATAAATCTTGGTGAATTATTGACTTCTGTTCACTATTAATCACCAGCATGTCGCCGCAGTGGAGTCTGAGTCCCCTGACAGACAGTATGAGCTGTCTGTCTGTTGGTCAGTCTACCTGTTTGTCTACCTGTTTGTCTGTCTGTCTGTCTGCCTGTCTGTCTGTCTGTCTGTCTGTCTCCCTTTCTGTCTGCCTGTCTGTCTATGTCTAGATGTCACTTTATCTGTCTGTCTGTCTGTCTGTCTGTCACTCTACCTGTCTGTCTGTCTGTCTGTCTGTCTGCCTGCCTGTCTGTCTTTCTGTGTCTAGATGTCACTTTATCTGTCAGTCTACCTGTCTGTCTGCCTGTCTGTCTGTCTGTCTGTCTGTGACTGGTCGCCGTGGAGCGGATCAGAGGAATCTCCCGTTGTTCTTCTTTTCTCTGAGAACCTCCCTGGTAGAACCTTCAGAGGGGCGGGGCTCTCGGTGTAGACGTATGGAAACACGGCGTTGTTGAAGGTGTGTGTGAAGGTGTGTATGTGTGTGTTAATATCAACATCACAGAATGACAACATCCCTCTGTCAAAGTCCAGATGCCCTTTGACCCTCCGGAGCGTGAACTCACTGTTAGGTCTGTCTCCGGCGCTGATGTGGAGAACGCTGTCAGTTTATCGTGAGAGAAGGCACAGAAGAGTCCACAGTTGGACCTTCAGCGGTCCGTCTGTCCCCATGTCCTCTCCCAGCAGACCCACCTCCCAGTCCCTGTTGTCCCCCACGTCCACCTCCCAGATGTGAGACCCCGAGCTGACGCCTTCAGCGCTCTGGACGGAGCAGTAGAACTTGGTTCTCTCCGGGTTCTCAGGAAGTCGCTGCGTTTCTCCAGAACTGGCGCTGCTCAGATCATCAGACAGGAGAAGTTCTGGATCTGCCGTGTTTGGATCCAGAACCACAGGACTGTAGGAGACCCTCTGCTGCATCTTAATCCAGATTTTGAAGGTCAAGCTGCCGAGATGTTTGGCCACGTCTATCAGAGCTCCTGAGGGCGTCTGCGGGTCGTCCAGCAGGGGGTGCTGCTGGACTCTGGCCGCTGCTATCTTGGAGTGATGCAGGAAGGAGACGTCTTCAGCTTTGTGCTCCTCCTCTGTGGTTCTGATCACGTCCGAAAGAGCCTTCATCTCTCTGCTCAGAGCCGTGGTCTTCCCCTTCATCATCTGACTCTTCCGCTCCTCTTCCTCCCTCAGAGCAGCGACCCTTCCCTCCTCCTCCTCATGCAGAAACTGATGCAGCTCCTTGATCTGCCTCTCAGAGTGTTGGGTCTGGGCCTGGATGTGTTCTGCAGTCTGATCCCAGCTTCCTGTCACTTTTTCAAAGCGCTCCAGTTTCTCCCGCGAGGGCTTCAGGGGGCCGCCTGGAGCAGCGCCCTGTGATCCTTGGCTGCTTCAGTAACAGATAAAAATACGCCGTTTCCTCTTTGAATGCTGAGTCAGAGTGGGCGGGGCTTAGTCATGACATTCCTCTGACTGATCTTGTCTATGATCTCTGGCGCGTCTGCAGGCAGCTTCACCATAATGTCCGGGTGGTCTCCAGATTCTGCTCACTGGTTCTTTAAGTCCCAGGAAAAAGTGGGGAATGTTATGGAATCACCTCTGCTGCCGCCTCCGCCGCAGTTCTTTGTGTTAACGCGATAACTGAAGAACTATTTCATGGAGCATTTTTTTAAATTGAACCCCCCCAAATAGACCTCAGTGTGAGGAAGAACTGGAGTGATTTTGGGAAAGTCAGTTGCATATATCTGACACTAGGGGGAGATTTATCTGCAAACGTATTCAGGCCATAAAATCCATACATTTATAAATAAAGGCCATAAATCCGCCTCCTGTTTGTCATATTTTACTGTAAATGTTAATGTTTCATAAACGAGGGGGCTTTTAAAATAAAAGATCTTTGCCTGTACAAATAATCAAATATAACATAATTACAAGAGCGAGAAAACTCTGATCAAAGGTCAACTGTTATAAAATGACGTACATTTGGTCTCGTCAGATTAGATTAGCTTCAGGAGGTGTTACAGAAAGAATGAGCTAATAACTGAGCTAATAACACTTAGCTCAGGGATGTTACGTTTTCATCCTCAAAGCCCCGCCCACACGGAACAACGTTGTACTTTACTTGACTCCTTCCATTTCATGCTACCTCCTACTTCTTCTCCACTGCGGCTGCACTTCCTCGTCACTTTTCACATAATTGTCTCTTTATTGGTTGAGAACATTCTTCCTCAGATAAATGAAGTATTCAAAAACAGTCTTGGATTATTTGGAAAAATGTCATAAAGCTGAAAACAAGACATGAGGTCAGTAATCTGATTACTCAAAGTGACATAAACCTGTTCTTCATCTGGCTGTGGTGGATCTAGAGGTTCATCCTGATGGAGGATCCCAGCAGACTGTACACCATCATCCAGGAGGACCTCCCAGCAGCCAATGGGATCATCCACATCATCGACCGGCCAATCACAAACCGACAGCTCTCCCCCGACAGCTCTCCTCCAGATGAACAGGTGGGTCCACCGGTCACCTCACCTCGCATGTAGAAAACCATCAGTCCAACATCTGGTGTAGACACACGGACAGAACCACAGCAGGAATCTCTCAGGGGTTCTGAGTGACAGAACCTTTGGGTCAACATCATGGTCTGGGTTGAAGATAGACCCTATTAAACCCACACACTCTGAAAAATCCACTTTCTGGTGCTTGGTCATGTCTTCAGTGATGACCCCTGGGTCACTGGGTGTTTCGGGTCTATAATCATCAGACACCCTCACTGGGTGACCCGGTCTGGGTCGTTCAGAGCCCGGCTTGTGTCCACGTGGTGCCCTGGACCTCGGATCCCCTTTCAGGGTCCACATGCGCTGCAAGATCTTCTCAGCAGCCTGCAGGAGGCCGTTCTACGCTGCAGTCAATCTCTGATAGAATCGGCCAATTGCAGCAGAGGAGGGCGGGTCTAAGTGGAACATCCCAGTCATAGATGGAGTCCAGTCTTCTGACCGTCTGACGTCACACTAGATGATACTGACCTGCCAGGAGAGAATCCGCCCTCTAACGTCATCGTCTTCACGCACTGTACTTCATCAAGGGAATCTTAGCTAATTCAATCCCCCTCTTCATCTTCATCTTCTTGTGTCCAGTTTGCTGATAAGACCATCGCAGAGATTCTGACCAAGGATGAGAAATATAATCGCTTCCTGTCTCTGGTCGATGTGAGTATTCCGTGACATCACACATGTGAAATCAGATAGATGACATCACCACCTGTGACATCACCACCTGTGACATCACCACCTGTGACATCAGATAGGTGACATCACCACATATGACATCACCACCTGTGACATCAGATAGGTGACATCACCACATGTGAGATTACCACATATGAAATCAGATAGATGACATCACCACCTGTGACATCAGATAGATGACATCACCACCCCTGACATCAGATAGGTGACATCACCACATGTGAAATCAGATAGATGACATCACCACCCCTGACATCAGATAGGTGACATCACCACGTGACATCAGATAGGTGACATCACCACCTGTGACATCAGATAGGTGACATCACACATGTGACATCACCACCTGTGAGATCATACATGTGAATTCACCACTTGGAAATAGACACGTAATCCCCCCCTCCAAAGGAAATAGAGATATTACCCCTCACCTCTTAAGGAAATAGAGATGTAATCCCCTTATCTGAAAGAAATAGAGATATGATCCCTCCCCTCTAAAAAAAAATAGAGATGGAATCCCTCCTCTCTAAAGGAAATGGAGATATAACCCCTTCCCTTTAAGGGAAATAGAGGTATAATCCCCCCTCTAAAAGAACATAGAGATATGATCCCTCCCCTCTAGAGGAAATAGAGATATGATCCCTCCCCTCTAGCGGAACTAGAGATATGATCCCTCCCCTCTAGCGGAACTAGAGATATGATCCCTCCCCTCTAGAGGAACTAGAGATATGATCCCTCCCCTCT
The DNA here is from genome assembly GCA_009660295.1 of Lophius piscatorius. NCBI lineage: Eukaryota > Metazoa > Chordata > Actinopteri > Lophiiformes > Lophiidae > Lophius > Lophius piscatorius. The sequence continues at coordinate 6,747 of VRLP01008796.1, forward strand.
AGAGGAACTAGAGATATGATCCCTCCCCTGTAGAGGAAATAGAGATATGATCCCTCCTTTCTAAAGGAACTAGAGATATGATCCCTCCCCTCTAGAGGAACTAGAGATATGATCCCTCCCCTCTAGAGGAACTAGAGATATAATCCCTCCCCTGTAGAGGAAATAGAGATATGATCCCTCCTTTCTAAAGGAACTAGAGATATGATCCCTCCTTTCTAAAGGAAATAGAGATATGATCCCTCCTTTCTAAAGGAAATAGAGATATGATCCCTCCCCTCTAGAGGAACTAGAGATATGATCCCTCCCCTCTAGAGGAACTACAGATATGATCCCTCCCCTCTAGAGGAACTACAGATATGATCCCTCCCCTCTAGAGGAACTAGAGATATGCTGTATGACGTCATGATCTTTCCTTACATAAATACACAGACTGAACACTATAACATGGACTTCCTGTCTACATCCTGCACTCACTTCACCCGGCGCTGATGTTTGTGTGTTTGTAGAACTGCGGGTCTCCTCCTCCTCTGGGGGGACCGGGACCCCTGACTGTGTTCGTCCCGACCAATCAAGCTGTGGACCGGGCCAGAGACGGCAGCATCATGTACATGCTGAGAGACGTAAGACGTTTAGTGGAATTAATAACACAGGTTTTTACACCATTCAGCCATAACATTACAACCGCCTGAGTCATAGTCTACATGTCCCTGTTTTGCTGCCAAAAACTGCACTTTAATGTCACTTTAATGTCACTTTAATGTCACTTTAATGTCACTGTGATGTCACCGTGTGTTGAGAACTTCACTATCAGAACCGGAATGGACCTTTTCAGCCGTTTTTGCTACAGTCGATCTTCTGCGAGATCAAACTTGCTTTACTCCTCTGAGGCATCCATGACCCTGGTGGTCCTTCTTCTTCTTAGACCATCATCTTAAAATGAACTTCAAACAATCATGGATGTATTCTCTCATGATTGGATGACTTTATTTCAGTATCATCATATAATGTTAGTTGAACTTTATATGTTTGGGCCGGGTCAACACGACTTATAAGTGTTGATTCAATTTAATTTATTAGGTTTAATTCAACAATGTTACCTGGATCAGTTCCAGCTTAGTTTATCAGGGTTGATACTTCGACGTAAATTGTAGTAGTAACAACTTAATTCAACTTGGTTGGTCACAACAAATAAAATGACAAATAAATGAAGTCGACCCAGCAGAATTGCTTAGTGCTAAAAGAAATCCAATTAATCATGTGGAAATACTGTCCATGACGTAAATTAAAAGTTTACCTGTTGGGTGCAAACAATGTGAACGGTGACAGGTGACAAGTTTCCAGTCAGTTTGCATCAAAGAGGAACGCAAAACAAGCCTAAAAAACACTGAAAATCAATCATACCAGGTAACCACGGTAACCAGGTAATATATCCCAACCACTGACAGGTAACCAGGTAATATATCCCACCCACTGACAGGTAACCAGGTAATATATCCCACCCACTGACAGGTAACCAGGTAATATATCCCAACCACTGACAGGTAACCAGGTAATATATCCCACCCACTGACAGGTAACCAGGTAAAATATCCCAACCACTGACAGGTAACCAGGTAATATATCCCACCCACTGACAGGTAACCAGGTAATATATCCCACCCACTGACAGGTAACCAGGTAATATATACCATCCACTGACATAATCATGGTAACCAGGTAATATATCCCACCCACTGACAGGTAACCATGGTAACCAGGTCATATATCCCACCCACTGACAGGTAACCATGGTAACCAGGTAATATATCCCAACCACTGACAGGTAACCAGGTAATATATCCCACCCACTGAGAGGTAACCATGGTAACCAGGTAATATATCCCACCCACTGACAGGTAACCAGGTAATATATCCCACCCACTGACATGTAACCATGGTAACCAGATAACCAATGGTATTCTTACCGCCCGTCAGTGATTATAATGTTATGGTTGTAAACACAAAGTGACTAATGAGTTCCATTTAAAGATGAAGAACGACCACGTGTTTGTTCTTCATCTTTTCTAAATCTATAACAGAATGACTCACAACTCTTCCACCGGTGACCTGATCGTAAGGAATCGTGACGGTCGCCGAGGATTTTCCTGACGTTTAAATACTACTCTTCTTTTTTTCCAGGCCAAGTATAAACTCCAGGAACTTCTCAGACACCACGTTTTCTCCCGGGCTGCGGTAAGACACGAACTATAGTCGCTCCTCTATTGTCCTCACCATTAAGAACATTTTCATACCAGAGTCTTGTAAGCCCCTCCCCTTCCGCTAGATCGTCAAAAGTTTCTCGTTGGACATCAAACACCATCAAACATATTAATAAGATGAGACAGAAATGAAATATTTGTGTTTTAACGTTGTTCTGGAAGCTTTCAAAACGCGTACTATAATTTAATAATAATAATCTAATATATTATAACAACAATAACAATAATTATCTTAAAGCGATCACTGATGGCATTTTGTCTGAAAACAGATCAGAGTTTGTAGATGATGATTATTCTTCCTGTCCGTAGCTGACGGTCGATGAGTTGGCACTCCTACCTCAGATTCACACGACGGCCAATCAGATTATCACCATCTCCGTGTCTGACAGCGTGAGTGTCTCTCCTTTGACCTTTGACCTCTCGTCTTCTGACTCCTAACAGAAGGTCTTTTCCTCTCCCCTTCCCAGGGTGAGATCCTATTGGGTGAGAAGGGCGTCCGTCTGGCGACCACCAACATCGTGGCTTCCAACGGGATCATCCATATGATTGACGGGCTGCTGTACCCGCCCTCCATCCTTCCCATCCTGCCTCATCGCTGTGATGTCATCGAGAGCAAGATCACATTGGCGAGTCAAAAAAGAACGTCGTTTACGGAAAAACTGTCGCATCAGGAGACGTGTCCACAACTCTTTGGGTTAAGGGGGTCTCTGCATGTCCTCACGTTATCCTGCTGTTTGAACAAAGTCACCCCGAAAACCAGCTGGGTTAGGGTTAGGGTCCCCCGAGGGTCAAAGGTCAGCATCATGTTGACAAGTATTGTTTGTTTGTGTGTTTCAGGGTCCCTGTGTTCACTGCAGTTACCTGTATGAGACGGAGTGTCCAGACGGCAGCGTTGAAATGGTACCCACATCATCATCTTCATCATCACTGCGGTGATTCTATTCTGCTCATGCAGACCGGCGGTTGTTTGACCGGATATAAACGTTTTTCACAGATTATGATGCCCGATACTCTCAGATAGGCCGGGTTAGTCTCTGTGTCTGGAGTTTAGCAGACGTTCCTGCTGGGCTAGGAGGATGAGAGCATGATGAAGATGATGAGCAGCCTGTGTGTTTGTCTGCAGGACAGTCACCAGACCGGCTGTGAGTACGTCACCACTCCCATCACAAAGACCTTCAGGACAGGCTGCGCCAAATTCTGCAACGCCACCAGGAAGGTGAGATCCTGATCAGGAGCTTCGTCTCTAGTGACCGCGTGACTTTATTCCACCGCCACGGAGGTTCTTCCATCATGAGTGAGAGCCGTCACGGGATTAAACAAACATGGCCCCCTGCTGCCCCCGCCCCAGAAACCTCATTATATCCCATTACATATGGAATCATCGTGGCCGCCTCCGCAGATGCTTCCTGTCAACGCCATAACTCAGAGAGGACTACAGGGATCTCTTTCAAATGTTATTCCCACAAAGACGTTAGTGAGAGGAACCGGATGGATTTGGGGAAATGTTGGTGATGTGTTTCCAACACTATCCAACTCTATTCAGCTCTATTCTATTCTATTCTATTACTATTCTATTTTATTCAACTATATTCTATTCTACTCTCCTCTTTTATATTCTACCTTATTCTATTTTACTTTATTCTACTCTGCTCTATTCTACCTTATTCCACTCTACTTTATTCTACTGTACTCTGCTCTATTCTACTTTATTCCATTCAACTCTATTCTACTCACCTCTAATTTTATTCCACTCTATTCTATTCTATTCTTCTCTCCTCTATTATATTCTACTCTATTTTGCTCTATTCTACTTTATTCTATTCTACTTTATTCTATTCTACTTTATTCTGTTCTACTTTACTCTCCTCTATTATATTCTACTCTATTCTACTCTATTATGCTCTATTCTACCTTCTTCTACTCTACTTTATTCCACTCCATTCTACTCTACCTGTGGTGTTTTCACTCGTGACAGGGTGACCCGTCATGGACCCTCAGAGTTCTGACAGATACAGAGAGAAGATCAGGTGCTGGCGGTTTGAAGCCTGATAGGTAGTGAGGGCAGACATGGCGAGCTGAGGGGGGCGTGTCCTCCTCGTTCTTCATCAAACGCACCTTCTTCTAAGTCAGCGGTCTCCCAGAAAGGCTGCCTCACCTTCTCACGTCTCATGTTCCCTGCTCGTGTCGGGTATCTCCGTGTTTCCCGCTCACCTGTCCTCCGACCTTTGACCGCCGCTCCGACCTTTGACCTGTCCTCCGACCTTTGACCGCCGCTCCGACCTTTGACAGGTGTCAGAATGCTGTCGGGGATTCTTCGGTCCGGACTGTAAGCCCTGCATCGGAGGATTCCAGAATCCCTGCTACGACAGAGGAGCGGTGAGCAGCAGACAAACATCTCCGCCCCTGACGTCCCCCACCTTAACTCACCTGTGTTGGTATTTATGTCTCCCCCCTCCCCAGTGCTTTGATGGTATCCATGGCAACGGCTCCTGCAGCTGTCAGTCGGGCTTCAAGGGCGTCGCCTGCCACATCTGCTCCGACCCATCCAAGCACGGAGACAAGTGTGACGAAGGTAAAAGAAAAGAAATATGGCCTGTTTATTCTGAAATAAGGACTTATTATCTCACAAACTAATGTGTGTGTGTGTGTGTGTGTGTGTGTGTGTTTGTGTGTGTGTGTGTTTGCGTGTGTGTGTGTGTGTGTTTGTGTGTGTGTGTGTTTGCGTGTGTGTGTGCGTTTGTGTGTGTGTGTGTTTGTGTGTGTGTGTGTTTGCGTGTGTGTGTGTGTGTGTTTGTGTGTGTGTGTGTTTGCGTGTGTGTGTGTGTGTGTTTGTGTGTGTGTGTGTGTTTGTGTGTTTGCGTGTGTGTGTGTGTGCGTTTGCGTGTGTGTGTGTGCGTTTGTATGTGTGTGTGTGCGTTTGTGTGTGTGTGTGTTTGCGTATGTGTGTGTGTGGTGTGTTTGTGTCTGTGTGTGTGTTTGTGTGTGTGTGTGTGTTTGTGTGTTTGTATGTGTGTGTGTGGTGTGTGTGTGTGTGTGTGTGTTTGCGTGTGTGTGTGTGCGTTTGTATGTGTGTGTGTGTGTTTGTGTGTGTGTTTGTGTGTTTGCGTGTGTGTGTGCGTTTGTATGTGTGTGTGTGCGTCCTCAGACTGTCACTGCGTCCACGGCCTGTGTGATAACCGTGCCGGTACCGGAGGTTTGTGTCGCAGGGGATCCTGTCAGGAGGGCTTCTCAGGTGACAGGTGTGACAAGAAGGCCACGCCCTGTAACTCTGACGGCCTGCGCGCCCACTGTCACATCCACGCGTTCTGCGAGCAGACGGGAAAACACGTTCAGTAAGACGCCGGCGCCCGATCCATTCATTTGTGCCCTCCTTCTCTCTGAGTGGAGAGAATGCTGACCTTTGACCCACGGCTCTGTTACTTCTGGTTCTGTGTGTGTCTCAGACTGACCCGACTCAAAAGATTAAAGTTCCTCTGACACCAACTGGGTCCCCGTGAAAGAGGCTCCGCCCCCTTAGAGACTAAATCCTAAACTCTACCAAACTGGTTCTAGCTGGACTGGACCCACCCAGACCTGTGACCTACCAGCCCTCTTCATCCACATCATCACTTCAGGAAACCTTCTTCAGAAGCAGGAAGTTTGTTCCTCTGTCTCACCAGTAGCACACTATGCCAAAATCAACGGAAATACCTAAAGGTGATTGAGATCCATCAGTCTGGGAGAGGTTCCAAAGACGGTTCTGAGGTTCTGGACTCCACAGTGAGACACATCATCTACACATGGAGAAGACCTGGAACCACAGAGAACCTTCACAGAAGTGGACCACCTTCCAGAATTCCTCCAAGAGAACGATGAAGACTCATTCAGGGAGTCACAGAAGATCCAGAGAGGACATCCAAGGACCTGCAGGCCTCTCTCACCTCAGTAAAGGTCAGAGGTCAGGGCTCCACTGTTCCACAGATCTGGGTTGAGTGGTGAGAAGAAACCCACTGCTGACCCAGAAGAACATGAAGGCTGGTCTGAAATTACCCAGAACCCACCTTGATGACCCTCAGACCATCTTCTCTGGACAGATGAGTGGAAAGTTGACAGAATCAGTGAAAGTTACAACAGATCAATCAAAACTTTTCAAACATCAGAAGAAACACAAAGAACTTTATGTTATTTTGACATAATCTCCTTTTTACACCACTATTTTCACTTGTCTCCATGACAACACCGCCGACGTGACGTGGTCGACGTCATCCTTATCAGACAGCAGCAGCAGCAGCTCCTCCTGAGGATTCACTCAGTCACACACACTCACACCTTCACACACACTCTCACCTTCACACACAGTCACACCTTCACACACAGTCACACCTTCACACACACTCACACCTTCACACACACTCACACCTTCACACACACTCACACCTTCACACACACTCACACCTTCACACACACTCACACCTTCACACACAGTCACACCTTCACACACACTCACACCTTCACACACACTCACACGTTCACACACACTCACACCTTCACACACACTCACACGTTCACACACACTCTCACCTTCACACACACTCACACCTTCACACACACTCACACGTTCACACACACTCACACGTTCACACACACTCACACGTTCACACACACTCACACCTTCACGCACACTCACACCTTCACACACACGTTCTTACAACGTTCACACACACTCAAGCGTTCACACCCACTTAGACGTTCACTCCCACTCACACGTTCACACACACTCACACACACGTTCATACAAACGTTCACTCCCACTCACAAGTTCACACAGACTCACACAAACGTTCATACAAATGTTCACACACACACTCACACGTTCACACACACTCACACGTTCACACACACACACGTTCATACAAATGTTCACACACACTCACACGTTCGGACACATTCACACACACCTTCATGCACACGTTCACACACGCACTCACATGTTCACACACACTCACACGTTCACACACACACACACGTTCATACAAATGTTCACACACACTCACACGTTCGGACACATTCACACACACCTTCATGCATACGTTCACACACGCACTCACACGTTCACACCGGTGGGACTGCTGCTGCATGACATCATCTGAAAGGCTGCTTTAAAGGAGCATTCCGTGTCGGCTGCTCACGTGTGTGTGTGTGTGTGTGTTTGTTTCGTACCAGGTGTGTGTGCAGGGATGGATATGATGGTGACGGTCACTCCTGTTCTCCCATCAACCCCTGCCTGAAAAGCCAGCGGGGAGGATGTCACCCCAATGTAAGGCTCCTGCGTGTGTGTGTGTTAGTTTTTCTGAGTGTTTGTGCGTTTGTGTGTGTGTGTGTGTTATTGTCTGAGTGTGTGTTTGTGTGTGTGTTATTGTGTGAGTGTGTGCATGAGTGACTGCCTGTTTGTGTCTGTGTATGTTTGTGTGATGGAGTGTGTGTGTTAGTGTTTTTGATTGTTTGTGTGTGTTTGTGCGTGTGTGTGTGTGTTTGTGTGTGTGTGTGTGTGTGTTTGTATGTGTGTGTGTGAATACTCTGCAACATCTGATTTAATATAATAATAAAAATGTATCAGTTGTCACGTGAAATTAAATTAATTAATTTAAAAAGGGACACATAAAAACATCAATAAAAAGGAAAAGGAATGAATCGAAACATTTCCTGTTAAATAACTATAACGTATATAAATATATATAAATATATATTATATATATATATATAAATATATATAAATGAGCCCATATTCCTGAGATTGATTAAAGTTCTCTAAATGTTGGATGACCTCAGCCCTCATCTTCATCATCATCATCATCATCAGTCCATGAAAGAAACAGGACAAACCTTTCTTCATAACTCCTTCTTAAATATAGTTATTAGCAGCATTAGAAACTAAAAGGATCTTTTCCTCATAAACTCTTAATGAGGTGAATTATTAACCGATAAGAAAGAGAGGAGTGGAAACATGGAGGAGAAGGTGTGAGAGATGAGCCAGAACCAGAACCAGAAAATAACCAGAATGCTGAGAGCACAAAGTAAAGTAAAAAAAAGTTAATTATTATATTATTATTATAGTCCAGTCATTAAGACTAAACAAATAATAAACCTGTGTTTTAACACTTTTTCATCACAACACAGGTTGTTAACCCAGTGATGACATCATAGGTTGTAGACCCAGACATTACATCATAGGTTGAAGACCCAGTGATGACATCATAGGTTGTAGAACCAGTGATGACATCATAGGTTGTAGACCCAG
>VRLP01008797.1:0-15272 GCA_009660295.1 Lophius piscatorius
CTCCGTTCTACCCACTCATACCGCTTCCTCCTTCCCCGGACTAAGCTCAGCACCATGGGTGATCGGGCCTTCTGTTCTGCTGCCCCTCGTCTGTGGAATGCCCTCCCTGACCATCTGAGGGCTCCACAGACGACTGACACATTTAAAAAAGGACTCAAAACTTTCCTTTTTAGCAGAACCTATAACTTTAATTAACATTGCTGCTTTTTGGTCATATTTTTTATATAATTATATTTTTTATTGATGCTTTTAGCTGCTTTTACCTTGTAGCACTTTGAGATTTGATCCAAATGTAAAGTGCGTCATAAATTAAAAGTATTATTATTCTTGGGAAACGGAGGAGTAAATCTGGTTACGATAGTTGTTTGAGATAAATGTCAGGTCTGTTTGTGATGCAGCATCATGTCACTCTGTGTAATAATACATTTTACTTTTAGATATATATATAGTTCTATAATTGCGCTACATCCTTGATGGTTTTCAGTGAGAGTCCATGCAGTTAGTCTTTATCCCTGAAAGGTGTTGAACATCGTTTTGACACTTTATTCCACCAGATAAATGTTACTGTCTCTTTGGATATGGGCTGGCTACAGCTACAGAGTGACAACAGCCTTTAGCCGTAGCGTCACTGTCAATCTAGTTTAGGGTAGCTTAATTACAGGATTATAGCGCTGAAGGCTCAGGTGGAAAATGCACGGCCCGCCGTTGTTAAGTTCAGTAAAAGAAATATTTGTATTTCTGCTTATTTTCAATTTTCCTTTTGCTATTTTTAAACCAAAGTCAAACAAATTAATTTGTGTAAAATCTCTGCAGCCGAGCATTGGCGGAGGTTAGCATGTGAGTCTTCTGAACTCCACCATGTTACCCTAAAAAACCTTAACCCTCTGCTGTTTCCACCAGAAGCCCCTCCTGACAACCGTTCAATTATGAATGAAGACAATCTCGGTCCATTCCGACGGTAAAATGAGCCGTTTGGCCCCGTCAGCCATCACTCGCTTTGATTTGCCACTTAAGGCGGACATAGGAGATTAATTTGAGCTTCTAAGCAGGTTAAACAATCCCCCCACTGATGACGGCCTCCATCTCTGCCATCGATGCCTCATGAATTATTTAGTTTGCCAATCTGTTTTGCTCGGGACGCCTCGCTGCCCCCCCGCTCCACGCACAGGATGAGATCATGAATAGTGAATTTGAAGGGGTTACACTGACTCAGACGCCATAATCTGTCATAGTGAGACGTTTGGTAGCCAAATAAGAGATTAGAAACTTGATCCTGTTATGATTGTAAGCTAGTTCGGCCATCCGACGTTTTTTTTTATTTATAAATTACGTGTCCGTCCACCGGCGAAGTCTTTAGCCGGATTAGCTGACAATCAGCTGACGTCGCTTTTATTCCTTAAAAGCGACTTGATAATGCTAAAATGTGAACAAGAAATAAAATCAAACATGTTTACTGTCGCCAACAGTATGAGCGCTCGCTAACGGGGCCTAATACAGCGTGATGCTTTCAATGTCTAATCAATAACAAACCCGTTTTGGGGCGAAGTCAAATGTCGTATTTTGGCGAGAACTTCAACAACACCAAATCAAATTAATATTAGAGAGATTGTGAAAAATGTTTATGCTGAAATACATTACCCTTCTTCTGGCAACCCCTTCACTGAAATTAGATTTTCACCCACCATATCGGAATCGAGGTATTTGGGTTAAAAAATAACGTAGTATTTGATTTTTTTCTCTATCGTTATAATATTTGTCTGCTGGAATGTCGTTGTTCATGTTTTCATGTTGAACCTTCAGTTTGTCTCTGCAGCATCACATTCTTCCTTAACTCGCTCTGCACAGTCACTAGAAAAGGAGGTACAGGAAGTGAAAGCCACTCTACAAGACATGCTGGCACAGCTGACAGAAGAAGAAGAAGAAGAAGAAGAAGAAGAAGAAGAAGAAGAAGAGGAAGAAGAGGAAGAAGAAGAAGAGGAAGAAGAAGAAGGAGAAGAAGAAGAAGGAGAAGGAGAAGAGGACGAGGACGAGGAAGAGCAAGGGAGTGAGTTTGAAGATAACGATCTCATGAAAAATGGGAGCGAGGATGAAGAGCAGGAAGAGGAAGAAGGGGAGGACCAGTACTTCAGTGACAGCTGGGGCATTTGAAATGGATGCTTGTCATGTTTTATGACCACTCAGACGCCGAGCGACTCTCGGAGAGTCTGACCTCAGCGGCGCATCAGGAGTGACCCGACATCCATTTACTGCAGAACCTCCCTCCGAGGGCTTCAACCCAGCCTCCATGGCACCGCCGACAGTCTCCAGCAGAAAGCTTCAGAAAGTCCGGACAACGTTTTTCCTCCTTCAACCCTGCATGAAGGGATTTTTCTGAAAAACATGCAGAACTTCTTTTTTTTTGGTTTTGCACATTTTAAGAGTCGAAACATTTAGGGTGCCTTGAAACAGTTGTTCTCAAATCTTTTGCAATATTGCCTTTTTAACCTTTAATTACTTCTTTTTAAAACTGACTTTTAAAAAGGTTTCACTGTGTCTGAGTCTGATTTAATAGACAAAACATTTAAACGTTAATTCATCACCAGATTCCCCCCAAAAACTTTTTTCAGTTTTTTTGTATCATCATTTAATAAGAATGAATGGAATGGAAATATTGGCTTTTTTAAAATTATTATTATTATTCCTTGCTGTGTGTTTTTAGCTGCAGGACTGCTACGATTCAACTCCCGATCTTTCTTTGATCTTTTCATCTGTCACTCAATATCCAAACGTATTATTTGTAGTTTCCAGCGGTGAACAGTTGTATTTAAAAGCGACGATACGTAACCGGACCAGCAGCTAGTTAGCAAACCGCTTTTTTAGACGGTTTACAACCGTCCAACTGTCAGAACCGAAAATCTTTTTTTTTCTTTTATAACGGGTTCCTAATTTTCTGGCATTTTGGACCAAATTTTTTTGTTTTTTCGGTTCCAATACTGGTACATGACAAACAAAAAAAATCTATGACAGTACCTCAGAGTACATGTACGTGTTCATTATCGGTTTTTAATTTTTTCTGTGTCGCTTACATTAATCCATTTAATGTTTTGTTTTTTATCATTTGAGCGGTTTGGTGATAATTTGCACTTAAATGTTCAAAAGTAATAAAGCACTATGTGGCAAATTGAACATGGTGTACCAGAAAGAATCAAAATCAAACAGTAGACGATATATTTACAAATAAACTTCTTTAATAGATTTTTATTTGCTTGGTTAAATAAATATCCTCATACAGGGATCAAATGTAAATACTTAGGAGTTAATAAGCTCAGAGGACCATTTGATCAGATCAAAACCATTGTCCAAGAATAATGTATGAAATATAAAGATGAATTATAATTGATGAACAAAGTTGTCAGAAATGTAAAAAAAAAAAAAAAAAATTCAGAATTTTTAGTTTTTTTCATAAAAAATGCCAAAACAAACTAATTTACAAATTCTCCTTTCTTAACTCTATGGGGACATTTGGGATAAAAGATTACGGAGAATGAATGAATGAATGAATTAATGAATTTCGAGTGCCTCCCCTGGTTGTCATGGGGCCCTTAAACTTTGCTAGCTAGCTTAGCAACTTCCGTGGCCCAGAAGTTCTTTGCAAAGATACATATTTGACATCAAAATGACAAAATTAAATACAAATTAACAAGATGTGAAACACGTTCAACCAAAGAATAATCTAATTATATTTATGAAAACAAAATCACATGGAATAATTACATTTATGCTCATATTCTATCTGAATTAAGTACAAGCTAAGCATAGCGCTAACCCCGTTGTCAGACTTACAGTTTGTAAATTTGTCTCAAAACAGAAGTACTGAATCTGTTTGTCGTTTTCTATCTCAAAATGTAAATTTGTTTTTGCCTTTAATGAAAGTGTCTCGCATCTAATGTCGTATTTGAGTTGCAATTTTGATTTCTAATATTTCCGTTTTTTTATACACTGGTGGTTTCGATGCGTGCTTCACTTCCAAAATCAACTACGAGCTTCTCTGTTTCTGTACTGTTGGACTTTTATCGGCAATTATTTCGTCGGTTAAAAAAAACAAAACAAAAAAAAAACGTATGACGTTTTCTCACGCGGAAAATGGAAAATGGAAACTGTTGTGTTTATTTGAACTTATATCCGCTCAGACAGTTCTTCTTCATTCCACTGGGTATCACTTGACTTTAATGCCACGAGTATTTGTGTGTTTCACCTGTTATCTGTTTTTACCTGTTGTTGTTTTTGTATTGTTTTTGTGCTGGTGACTGTGCAGCCTGAACTTGCTGTATCATATTTATTCCTTCTGGTATGTCATTAATTACAGAATGCACCGTTCAGCCTGACGTCGTGTCCCCTACTTTTTTCTCTCTTCTTCTCTGGTATTGAGTTACAGCCTCTCTGCTGATTGTCCCTCGTGTGACGAGCGAGCGAGCGAGGGAGCGAGCGAGGGAGCGAGCGAGGGCAGTAGTGACAAATAGATGATTTCAGAACGCTAATAAAGATGCTCTAGTGAGGCCTATTGGGGATACATGGATTTCTATTGTTATCTTGTCTCAGCAGCAACGGTGTGCTAATTGGAAGGGGGGGGTTCGCCTCACTGAGGACTTGGCTGGGAAATTATGGGATGGTGCTGCTTTGTGTCCCTCTGTTTCGCCCCATGTGGCTGGTGAGGGATCCTCAGGGGCGTGTCTAAAAAAGAGAACAGAACAGAACAATGGAATCTTTCCAGCTTACAGTTAACGTGCAAAAAACCGTTTGACGGGCCAGAAGTCAACAGATGTGGCTTCAGGTAGCCCGCAGAGGCGGCCCGGCACACGCCGACCTGCCGCCTCGTAATTGATGCTCGCGCCACACTGAGGCCCCGCGCGGCGGTTCTGCTCGTAAAATGTTCACTGTGAAGAACCCAGATGGTTTCCAGCAGGCGGTTAGAGCAGGGTGAGGTTTTTTCCTGATGTTGCGATGAAGCGCCACGCAGCGTGACTCTTCTTTTTAATCTGCGACTCGGTTGCTAGGATATCGCACAATGGCGTTAGAAGCCGTTTTCATCTATTTCCCTTTCCAGATCCATCCAGATTGAGATTTATGCGTCGGCTGCTGATAAACCGCGGAAGATTTGAAATTTGTGTTTCCAAAACCACAAATCCCCCGATTTAAGACAAAAGTAGACAAATACGAGTATTTCTGGCCGGCAACCAGTGACTTGTTGGCGGACATTGCCACCGTCACTAGCAGAATGCAACTAGGCAGATATTGAGTTGGTGGACTTAAGTCTCCAGAGTAAATATGGAATTTTCACAGGCAAACCTGCGATGGGAATACTCCACATATGAAGCAGATGGCCGAACAGAGACTGGATGAAATATTCCGCCTTCTTCTCGTTTTGCCGTCGGTTCCTAACGTTGAAAATCACATTTATTTATAACCAGCGCGCCGGTGGGAGATGAAGTCCTGCGTCCCGCAGTGACGGCTGGGTGAGAAATTACAGGACTGGAGGAAATGCACTCAGAGATGCCGGCAGGTATCTATATTTGTCTTCATTTTGATAAGTCTCATTTGCGCCGAGGCACTTTGACAAATTACACAGAGGAACCGCAAAGCCTCCCGCAGAAGCAGGAGTTTGACAGAAGAGAAGAGGAAGGTGTGTCTGCGCCTGATGCCTGAATGAAGAAATATCAATCATCAATCATGCAAACACAAGTAATATAAATGTTTGATCCTGTGCATAAACCTTATATCTGTGTAATTATCCTTTCAGTGTACTTCATAGCTGAAGGAAAGTCATATCTGGTCTCAATTTATAACCAAGAAGGTTTTTCTATAAATACATACATATTTGTCTATTTTATTAAAAAAAAAAAAATAGAAAAACAAACAAAAATAAATATATATATGTATATATTTTTTTCTTAATATGAGATGAAGAACTGAAAAACACGATTACATCCTTGATGATGTCTCCCAGCACAAGCACTGGGTGAAAAAGCATTTGTCTCCTGTGCTTTCCACTTCAGCGTCTCTGTTCACCCCCTGTTGAGCCCCCAGCCCCACGCCCAAAGGAACAACAAAGGAATGAAAGGGAACAAATGCAGCAATAGCAACATTGTGACGTCGCTACTGCAAATGACTTATTTTATTTAATTTTATTTTATGATATTATACTTTATTCTTTTATAATTAGTTTTTTATTTTAAATGCTGCGATACACGTAACGTCACAAAAATGTAATCATCCCTAGGATCTACGTTTGGGTAAATTGAATTCAACGCTGTCTTGTCGATTTTCCGTAATCCTGCTCACAAACAAACAAACAAACAGACAAACATCAAACAGGTAAACAGACAAAAACACAAGAGTGAAAACATAACCTCCTTGGCGGCGGTTAGGTCATGTGGTCAAAATGCGTCTCGGACCTCCTCGTGTTTAGAGATGTGTTTCACCGTCCACTCGTGATCCGATCGACCGAACCGCACGTTAAAACCAGGTAACGTCCGTCCATCGTAACGATGGGACACAACTTATTAGAGGTCAAATTCTAACTTTGATATGACCTTGAATAGTTCCAGTGGTCTAAAAACCTTTCCTCCACAAACACAACTGTTCACGCATCATAAAGACTCTGAACTCATTTTGTCACTGATGTTTTCGTCGACGACGGTTCCTCTTCAGACTCCGGCTGAAAACCTTTTGAGGAATGAGATGAAAGCCGGGAGAAACTCCCGGCGACACGTCATTAAATCTCTTCAAGGGGGATTTTCCAGTACCCATGATCCTCTCTGAGACATGACTGTCAGGCTTTAAACAACGGTTACGACCTCGCTCTTGAAACTGAAACAGTTGTTTGGAGCCGGGACATTCCTCGCGGTCGTCGTGGGTGACGTGAAGAAGGACGGGACGCCCTGTTTCAGCGAGACCCGGCGGCAGGAGCAGCAGAAAAAAGGATGATTGCTCCGACATCCAAGCAGGAAAAACATATTGTTACTAATTCCTCCAGGGAGCTCCTCCACTTAGATCTATGGGGGTGGGGCCACCCCCTCCACAAAACCCAGACACCGGTTCACCTTGTAACACCCCAAGGGCACATGGCTGTCACCGGAATGCTGAAATATCATGCCAGCGCCGCCATTTTTCCCACTTAGTCTTGGAAACAGGCAGGTACCTCGCCGGGAGAGGAGACGGGATCGATGGACGTGACGGATGGAGCTGACTGGCGTTGGGAGAGCGACTGGGCTTCAGAGGGAAGAGGAGAGAACTAATGAGAACTCCTGTGAGCGACGGGGAGGTTCTGCCACGGGAGGTTTGGGCATGTGTCCCTTTTTTTTCTTCTTGAGCTTCCTAATGAGACTTACAGGAAGTCCCGTCTCTGGGGGCCGCAGGTGGAAACGTAAGACGTCGCTTCATGGCGGCTGTCAGTCCAGACCAGCTGACACCCTCGGAGAGAGAACCAAACAGAAGACACGCCAACGCAGCGCGAGGTGGTTCTGATTCTGGGCTCGGGTGTTTTTAGTTTTTAACAGGTGGATCACCAGGACTGAAGGATCGGACCAGGTGTCAAACTGTCCAGCTGAATGTTTACAGCTGCTCTGTTGGATAATTCTTTTATTCGCAGAAAACATCAAAGCGATGCGATACCGAGATTCGTTCCCCGATCGAATAAATCCTGTTTCTCTTCACATTCCAACATTCCATCATTTCATAGTCACTTAAAACCGCGTTTAAACTTCCTGCTCAGGGTTGAGCTGGAAGTATGTCACACCACAGGTGTCGGCCTTATCCTTTAACTGGTTGCCATGGTGAATTCTGACGCCAAAAGAGTCAGTCGAAAGGATCCAGTTGAGGTGGGTCGAGCCCTGAGGGGACCCTCGCCTCTTCGGAGGAAGCTTATTTAAGCCGCTCGTGTCCTTGACCTCGTTCTTTCGGTCACCGGGCTGAGTTCCTGTAGACGGACCGGTAAATTGAGAGCTTTGCCTTACGACTCAGGACTGGGCTTCCGGATCCGACTCCGAGCGCTGCTCAGTTATTGGACTACTGTTACAGGACATGGACTGTCCATGACAAACGCCGCATTCGAGCTCACAAGACCACCTTTAAAGAGAGAAGAAGTCCAAAGATCCAAATCATGGAATGATTGATGTTTGTATCAAATGGAATGAAAGATTCTGAATCCTGAATCCTGAAGGACAGACGGTGAGATAAGATCCTGTACGACCCCCCCACCCATCATTTCATTTGGTGGGGGACGATACTCATATTTCTGTATTCTTACATATTTTCCACATAGTACCTTCTGCGACCTCTGTGACCCCTGTGACCCCTGTGACCTCTGCGCCCTGCTCTTACTGCCGTTAATGTAATAATGTAATCACAGATTAGTGAACTGAACCACGGTAGACCCTCCATGTCTGCGCAGCTCAAATGGGTCAACGCTAGGTCACGCTGCTCTGAGAACGCACAATGGAAATCACAGCAACAGCATCTAAGTTTGGCGTCGAGGGAACACACACACACACGCACACACACGCACACATATACACATATATACACACACACACACACACAGAAGCCGTTTCGCCTTGAGACGTGCAGCATTTGAATAAATAAGTCGACAGCAGCTATAAGGACCCTCCTTAACGTTGCCGTCGCTTTTAACTCAAACACGAGTGATGATGACGAGCAGCCCAAGGACATTAGTGCCATTTGGAATAAAAAAAAAAAAAATGGATGCGGGGTGAAGAAGAGGGAGAAGAAATGAAAGAATAATCCGATAGCGATGTGAGTATCCCTGCAGGGCAGGATGTATATCTGTAAAAGATCGAGATGACCCCTTGGAGCCCGCACCACTTCTGCACAAACAGCCTAAAGTTGTTTTTGAAGGGTTTTGCTGTGGTTTTCCAATAACACGTGTCCCTGGAAGTAAAATTAATCAGATTGTGGGCTAGAGCCACAAATGTTTGGAATTACATCTGCGTGACAATCATCCGGTTATGAATTATCCAAATGAAATGGAGGAGGCGAAGCTAGATAAGGAGACTCGTGGCTAAAAGGAGACAAGATACATTTAAACGGAAACATCAAAATTCACCACGGAGGCTGAGAGAGGATTAAAAGCAGCTATCGCACAGAAACCGTTATCAGCGGTGCGATAATGTGTTGCCTCCATCGCTGCGATGCAAGTTCTCTGTCAGGATTTGGAGTTACGTGCTGGAGATGTTTAGCAGCCAGTTTGTGGGATTAATGTGATTTTAAATTGATTGACAGCAGAGGGACACGCCCAGAGAGAAAGATCGGTGTCTTGAGTGACTTGTCGCAATTGCTTAAAAAGTTTATATGTTTTTTTTTTTTATATAAATTTGAGTAGCGGTTTTTAGGCCATAGGCAGAATATTTCTGCATGTTATTTTCAAATGTGAGAATTTAACACCAAAACTACATGAGAGGAAGAAAAGATTTCAATCAGAGAAGACAGGATGTCGAAAAGATGAAAGATTGATTAACATCAGCAGACGTGTGATAATGATTCTATAAGAAAGTCTTTGGCGCTCAGACTCTTCAGGGAGATTGTGATTGAAGGGTCTCTGCCCTGAGAATTTGCATGGAATATCCCCCATCTGGAGTCCGGATACTGGTGGTGGTGGCCGATGGCCCTGCTGAGGCTGAGGAATGATGAAACTGATGGATTGAAGGGTCTCTGCCCGGAGAAGCATTATCGAGTACTGGAAACTTATTATCTAAACTCATATTTTTTTCTTGAATGTTGTCCTTAAGAGACTCGGGAGAAAAGACCTAAGAGAAGGTCTGCGTCAGATTCATGAATCCTCCCTAAACCGCCAAATCGTTCACACCTGTGTTCGTCATTTGTTGAATCACCCTGCTGTGCCGCGCCTGTGGTGGTAATTAGCGCCGGTAAACGCCTCGCCAATCTCCATAAAAGGGCATCAGACTGCAGGGGCTGGGTCGTCACAAGAACCACAGAAAACCCGGAGAAGAAAAGTGAAGAAAAAAGCCAAAGAGGAAGTGTAAAGATCCTGGAGCTCTGAACCGAAAAAACCCCCCGTCAGAACAGGCGTTCTTATTTAGCAGTGTCAGAAGCAGATATAGAATTGGACCGGCGCCTCAGGGGTCAAGTCATTTATTTACAGATGAACTCCTGCTGATGCAACCCCCCTCTGAGGCAGCCAGCGCCTTCCTGCAGCAGCACCCAGGTCCAGTTCAAGACACGCATGCAACCAGGTCCAGTTCAAGATACGCATGCAACTAGGTCCAGTTCAAGACACGCATGCAACCAGGTCCAGTTCAAGCGCCACTGCACGTCTGACCACAGACAGCATCAAAATTGGTCACAACCTCTGACAGACTTTAGGAAATTTGTGAAAATCAAAACACATGAAATACAAAAAGCACTCTTATAGCGAAAACCTCCGCCAAAGGCCCATCAGTACCAGAGGTTTAGGAAAACCTTCATGCGGACTCCTCCATTAATGTCTGAGTCATTACCAGCCTCTAAATGGACCGACAACATCAACAAACTCTCTGAGAGTCTCTCAAATACTCTGAGGTCGCTCGTCTCCTGTGCCTCCACTTCAGCGTCCCTGCTCAGCTCACGGAGCTGGAGCTGTAAAGGTCTTTTTCAATCCTTTATTTATACCAACAATTAATTATTTGCAGTCAAACTTGAACAGAAAGTCTATCGTATAGTTTCTTTGTCTGGTAAAAATAATGAATATTGTTATTTTCATGAGTTATTATGAATGGAAAGAATATTATCGTCATTTATTATTGTATTACACAACAGTATAATTGAAGAAAAACTCAATAACTGACTATTTTTTCCCAAACGTGACCTTTTATGATCCTTTTACTCTTTCTAAATTTCACATTGTGTCTCTCCAAACAAAACAAAAAAAAGAATGTAGGATCGGAAATAGTGGAAGGAAATTGTCAAAGTCTTCAAATCAGTTTCGCTGCATTTAGCCGCTTTAATCCGGTTTCATTAAATCACCAGGGACGTTTTTGCCCTTCGGCGACTTCCCTTCATATATTAGTTTGAACCAATGATTCTCACGGCTACATCAAAAGCCACTGAAACGGAATAGACACCGACTTAACGAGATTCACGGCACCGACTTAACCGGATCTGTTCAGAACCGTTGACAGAAGAATCTGAGACATGACTGAAGACCAGCTGTTTATAGAGTTTCATGTTTAAGAACATTCATACATGACATACTTTCATATATATATATATATATATATATATATATATATATATATGCCAATGTGAAATACACAAACACGTATCCTGAGTTGATCTGATTTGACCCCGGATTAACCCCAAAGATGGTTTCATGTTACACTAACTGTTAGTGTAACACCTGGATTTACCTGTTAGTGACTAACAGGTAAATCCAGGTGTTCATGGGTGTTTGTTCGCGTCGCTGAATCACCCGTCTGTTGTCTGTGTTCAAATAAAGACGCGCCCATGAAGAAAAAGTGAATCGAGGATTAAACACGGCGTTCTGGGAACATTCATCAAATCAAAACGGTGGGAACAAATGAGGCAGTGAGGTTTGATTGAAAGAGTCGAGGAGGGAGAACCGAGTCAGGGAGAGAGAGAGAGACAGGTGTCTCAGGTAATACTGGTCCACAGGTGATACTGGTCCACAGGTGAAACTGGTCCACAGGTGATACTGTACCACAGGTGATACTGGTCCACAGGTGATACTGGTCCACAGGTGATACTGTACCACAGGTGATACTGGTCCACAGGTGATACTGTACCACAGGTGATACTGGTCCACAGGTGATACTGGTCCACAGGTGATACTAGTCCACAGCTGATACTGTACCACAGGTAATACTGGTCCACAGGAGATACTGTACCACAGGTGATACTGGTCCACAGGTGATACTGTACCACAGGTAATACTGGTCCACAGGAGATACTGGTCCACAGGTGATACTGGTCCACAGGTGATACTGGTCCACAGGTGATACTAGTCCCCAGGTAATACTGGTCCACAGGTGACACTGTACCACAGGTGATACTGATCAACAGGTAATACTGGTCCCCAGGTAATACTGGTCCACAGGTGATACTGGTCCACAGGTGATACTGGTCCACAGGTGATACTAGTCCCCAGGTAATACTGGTCCACAGGTGATACTGGTCCACAGGGGATACTGGTCCACAGGTGATACTAGTCCACAGGTGATACTAGTCCACAATTGAAACTAGTCCACAGGTGATACTGGTCCACAGGTAACATTATTCCACAGGTAATACCAGTCCACAGGTAACATTAGTCCACAGGTTAAAGTAGTCTACAGGTAGGACTAGTCCCATGCGAACACGGCATAAGACAGTGACTCCTTCGTAAAATACTTACAGAGAGTCAGAAGCATCAAAGAGTCCGTCGTCACTCACTTCCTGTCTATGTTATATTTGATTATAGGTAAATGTGTCCTGTTAAGAGTATTTGACTCGTTTTGTTCTTCCCCTCTCTCTATTCCTGTTTCTATTCTGTTCAGGAGTCGTTGACTATCTTACAGTCGTGGTCCTTTAACGTTTTCTCTGCCTCTCTGCTCTTTGAAGTTCCTTCGTTTGTTTTTTTTATCCCTCGTCTGCTTTCGATCATTCCCTTCTTACCTGGTTATTCTCTCCGTTGTCCGCTTTGGTTCCTCTTATTGTCTGTGTTCCACGTTTCCCTCACAAACATGACAGACTTCCACGCTTGAACAGATGACAAATATTTTATTTGTAAATCCTGGCTACCTATTTATCATCCGGTTCTTATCTGGTATCTGTTTTATGACTGACTTTCGTTGAATTGTTTCCCTTCCTGACGTCTAGATGTTCGTTTATTGTTCCTGTTGTTGTTTTTTTGTTGTCTTATTTCTTGTTGGCTGCACAACAATTTGCCCCTAAGGTATTAATAAACTCACCCTTGATCCTTTATTGTCCTATTTGCCCTCGTGTCGGAGATCAGAAGGTTTCTGTCCCAGGAGACGTCGTTAGATTTTGTTAAAAAAAAGAAAAAAAGAATTTGAATCTTCGGAAACATGAAAATATATCAAATTTTTAAAGAATTGATTGATACAAGGCTTTGAAGGAATAAAACATTTTTAAAATATGACCTCACTTCAAGTATCTTCAGCAGTAAGAAAGTAAATAGAGTGCGTCGTGTTTTTCCCCGACCTTGTCCCGTCTGGAACATGATGCAGCATAATAAATTAAAATCACAGCGGCCTCAAGGACAGTCGATGTCTTTGAGGGTTATTTATATACAGTTGCAGATTAACAGTATTCAGCTGGCAGAGGGAAACGGGGTGGGTTGGGGGGGGGGGGCTCTGTCATAGTCACTTTTTGAGCCAGTGTGGATCCAAATGCAAAGTGCATTATAAATTAAATGTATTATTATTATTATTATTATTATTATTATAACTAGGTATTAGTTCCGAATAAATATATAATAAAAATAAGAAATAATATCTATCTAACGTATTTTAGACCACAAGTTTTATATGCAGACAGAAGGAAAAAAAAGATGTGATTTTGAAAATGTGCAACAACTGAACTGAACGTTGAATCTAATTTCTTTCCCTTGTCTATAACCTTTGTTTGTGTTTTTAATTGTTTGCATATCTATCTCCCACAGGAATTAATTTTTACGACAAAATGAAAGTAGAAGGTGTTGCTGAATGGGAAATGTATGCAAACTCATTATTTAGTCAGAATGTAATTACTTTGTGCGTTCTAAGAATCTGCATATGGAAAAATAATGGAATTATTTCTGTTGTGTTGCTATTTCTTCCTTCTTGTGGCTAATGCAGATATTTTCTACATCTGAACCCTTCCAGCATTCATCAACTGTCAGGCTCAGAAAGTATCTTATCATTTCTGAAAGGTAAAAAAATCCTTGATAAGAGTAAGAACAGTCATCTTGAGGGTCTGGCCTTCCCCATTTTTTCTTGCCATGGCGCTCGCTCACCCACTCCTCGCCCTATCTCCCCGGCATTTCAGTCCAGATAATGTCATGATTTACTCACGATCTGTAAATCCTCCCTTCTGCATATTTCTACTCTACAGCGGAGTGGGCCTTCGCAGTGCCATGCCATCTGCAGGCAGATGATACAGAACAAGCCCACTGGGTTTATCTGTCACTGAGCAGACTGGATGATAGGTGAGGTGAAAAATAACCTTCTGGCTTGTTGCTCTGAGGAGCCAGAGAAAAAGGAATTCCCATGAGAACAGAAATTGCAGAGATCCAGTGTGATTTAGAGACTATACGCCGGCGAGGAATTCTATCGGACACGATGCTGAAGAGCTGGGGGAAGAGAGCTGGGATCCATGCTAGGCTAAAAGCTACCCCTACGAGTCCAGCTGTGCCATCGTTGCTGCTATCAAATAGCCGCTCCAGGGGGGGGCTACATCAACAGAGACTGGTGGGTAAATGCTACGCTAACCACCTAAAACTGCTCACCACAGTGATTGTAGCTACCGTTTACATCGCTCCCAGCGCTAACGCTTATGCTAATGCTAACGGAGCGCTGCAGCACGACGCCGTCGGTGAGCTACTGACTGAACACCCAAATAGATTTATGGTGATTTCTGGGGATTTCACCCACACCAGCCTAAAGACGGTCTTCCCCAAGTTTAAGCAATACATGGACTTTGAAACCAGAGGAGAGACCACCGTGGTGTTTGTTTACACAAACAACCCACAGGCATATAATACATCCCCCTTCCCCATCCAGGCCCCCGTTTTGACCACATGTTTGTTATGCTAACTTCAGCTTACACACCACAGCTGGAATGTAACAGATCAGAGAAGCCATGTGCATTGAGTGCTGTCAATCATCTTTATTCTAACTCATTCCTGGTTTATAGCATGATCCAGCCTGGAGCTGAAGAGACACCAGTACTACTGGTTTACTTCATGATCCATCCTGCAGCTAAAGAGACACCAGTACTACTGGTTTACTTCATGATCCATCCTGGAGCTGAAGAGACACCAGTACTACTGGTTTACTTCATGATCCATCCTGGAGCTGAAGAGACACCAGCACTACTGGTTTACTTCATGATCCATCCTGGAGCTAAAGAGACACCAGTACTACTGGTTTACTTCATGATCCATCCTGCAGCTAAAGAGACACCAGTACTACTGGTTTACTTCATGATCCATCCTGGAGCTGAAGAGACACCAGTACTACTGGTTTACTTCATGATCCATCCTGGAGCTGAAGAGACACCAG